>PITA01027529.1:0-20786 GCA_004023965.1 Spilogale gracilis | reverse complement strand
GGAAAGCAAATGGGAACTAGGGTAATCTAGGGAGGGAAACGAAACAACAGAGACTTTGAACACAGAAACAAACTGAGGGACTTGGAGGGAGGGGGGTGGAGGGATGGGAGAGCCTGGTGGTGGGTACTGGGGACACCTAAAGCGGGGAGCACTGGGTGTGGGGAATGGGGAATGAATCTTAAAACACTGGAAAAAAAAAATTTAGTAACAATAAAAAAAAAAAAAAAAAAACCTCCTCTTTGATCCCATTTCTCCTACCAACTACTTTCCTAATTTTTGCTCCCCCTTGCAACAAACTTCTCTGAAGAATCCAAAATCATGGTTTGTCAAACCCGAGAGACTATGGACCATGGGAAACAATCTTAGGGTTTCAGAGGGGAGTGGGGTGAGGGAGGGAGTAACAGGGTATTGAGTATTGAGGAGGGCAGGTATTGTAATGAGCACTAGGTGTTATACGTAACTAATGAATCATTGAACACTACATCAAAAACTAATGATGTATTATACAGTGGCTAAGAGAAGATAAAAAAAATCCAAAATCAAATTCAAAACTGAAATCCTCCATCTCCAAATCCTCTTCTCACATTTTCTTAAACTCAGTCCAATCAGACTTTCACCACCATCCCACTACCCTATGTCGCTAAATCCAATGATCAATTATCAGTCCATATCTTACTTGACACCATTGATTATTCCCTGCCCCCAAACTTTATTGAAATATAATTGACATATAACTTTGTGTAAGTTTAAGGTGTACTACATGTTGATTTGATGCAGTTATCTATTGCAAAATCATTCCCACCATAACACCTACATTCCATCACATAATTACCATTTATTTTTTGCAGTGAGAACATCTAAGATCTAACTCCCAGTGACATTCAAGTATAAATACAGTATTATTAACTATAGTTGCCATTATGTCCCCAGAACTTGTTAATCTATAATTAGAAATCTGTGCCCTTTAACCAATATATTTCCATTCCCCCTATCTCCCAGCCCCTAGGAACCACCACTATCTCTGTTCCTATGAATTTGGCTTTTTTTTAAAAAAAATATTTCTTATATAAGTGATGTCATACAGTATTTGTTTTTTACTGTCTGACTTATTTTACTTAATATAATGCCTTCAACTTTCATCTAAGTTGTTGCAAACAGCAGGATTTCTTCTTTCTCATGTCTGAGTAATATCCTTTATATATATCATATATATATGATCTGTTGAGGGACACTTGGACTGTTTCCTTATCTTGGATATTGTGACTGATGTTGCAGTGAACATAGAAGTGAGATCCTGATTTTAATTTTTTTGCACATTGGTGGCTCATATGGTATTTCTATTTTTAATATTTTGAGGAACCACTGTAATATTTTCCATAGTGGCCACACCAATTTTTATTCCTACCAATAGTACATAAGGGTTCTCTTTCCTTCACATCCTCACCGGCACGTGTTATTTCTTGTTTTTTTGATGTTAGCCATTCTAACAGGTGTGAAGTGATAGCTCATTGTGGTTCCAGTGTATGTTTTCCTGATAATTAGTGCTGTTGAGTACCTGTTTGTCTATCTGTTGGCCATCTGTATGTCTTATCTGGAAAAATGTTTATTCAGGTCCTCTGCCCATTTTTAATTGAGTTGTTTGCATTTCTGCTATTGAGTTTTATGAGTACTTTATATGTTTTGGGTATTAAGCCATCAATATTCGATTTGCAAATATTTTCTCCTAATTTGTAGGATACCTCTTCATTCTGTTGATTGTTTCTTTTGCAGAAGCTTTTTAGTTTGATGTAGTTCCACTTGTTCAATTTCACTTGTGTTGTATTTGCTTTAGGTGTCAAGTCGAAGATTGAATACAAAGGATAGAAAATCTTGGATCACAAGGGGTCTTCTCTTTATGGGTGATATGGCCTGTCACCTGCTTCCTGCCTTTAGGTGTGTAAGGATATAATGCTTGACATTATACAACCATCTCATGACCTTAAGGGGTACTCAAAGTATCATAGATATATCCCAGTGTCTTTGTGGGAAGTTTTGGAGCCAATTCTGGCTTTACCTGCCTGCAGAATTCTTGGCATAAATAGTAAATACAGTTAGGTTCAATGATATTGTTGGCAAGGCTTTATGATACTTACTGCTGAATACAACTTAATTGATACAATTTTTTCTTTATTTTATTTTTTATTATTAGAGATTGTAGGATCAGAATTTCATTGCTGACTATTGCCTGGTTTTGGAAACGAACTTTAAAAAAGACATATTCAGTAATAAAATCTCTTTATCTTAAATTTATTTTTCTTAAATTTCCCTTCTAGAGTCTAGAAAATTTCTAGGCCCATCAGTAACTAAATAGTACTCAGGGCCTGTAGTATGTCAAGTATCGTATGAAGAACTGGAGAAGAAAGTAATGAACAAGACTGATTGTTTGTTGCTTTGTGGTTTAATGGGGGAAATACTGATTTGCCTGGCTTTATCATCTTTTGCTATTTTGAATTCTCAGGTGATATTTTTCTCAAGTTACTTGCCATTTCTATGTTCTTCTTTCGATCAGAATGAAGACCCGAGTCTTCTTCCTACTGTTGCTACTTCTGCCTCCAGAGACGAAATGATGTAAAACAAATGTGTAACTTACCCGCTGTGCTCTGTCTAAACTGCTCAGTGGGACAGGTGGTAGCATGTGGCTGAGGCACTGACCTTGAACCCCAGCACTCTTTCACCCAATTTCCTTCATGTGAGGAGTTCAGAAGATAAGAGAAGGCTTTTGCCAGGCTTGAAATCTATTTGGGTTATTATCTTTGATTACTTGGATTGCTTTGTCCCAGAGAAACCAGACTTCATTTAAATAAAAGAATTCAAAGACTTAAAGTCATAAATTGGCACATTAAAATATTCCTGCAAATTATCTGGACAGCAACTGTGTCTCTCTAAAGCCAAGCTGTGGCCTGCGGAGTTGACACGGCAGAAACAGATGGTCTGGGTTTCCCTTGAAAGATACTAATAAAGTGAAAAAAGTGATTTGGCCCTTTATCGTTGTAGATTATGCCAAATCTACACAAGCAAGGGGCTCTAGACATTTGGCCTGAGATCCAAAATGTGCAGAACAGGCACATCCTGGCCTGTGAGGTCTGGTACTTGTGGAGTGCATGAGGGGGGACAACTTGTGTTTGTCCAGGTGGGTTGTGGCTTACCTCCTCGTCCACCATGCCAGTCTCCCATGTGCTCTCATTTATCTACCTTGCTTCTGCTGACTCCCTCCGAAGGGCTACACCATAGGGTTGGTGAATGTTCTCATTCATCTCTCTCTTGCCTTCTGTTTTCCTCTATTCTTCCTTTTTAGAAATCCTTAAGATCTGGAAATGCTATTCATGCTATTTAACCAAGTAGACTGCTCTCACATTTTCATTGATTTATAAGAAACTCCTGGAGTTAGAAGGGCCTAGAAAGGTCCCTCCTGCCTCCCCCTGTCCTCAGGAAACACCTCCACCAGATCACAAAGGTGGGGCCTTTACCACATTGTCTATTGACATAACCCAGTGCATAGTAATGTCCGTCACTGGGAAATGTCCTGATGCTTAACTCCGAACTTTCACAATTCACATTTTCCTGAGTCTGTCCTCAGCAAGGCTGGTCTTGGTATTTACCCTTAATATGCTTGGAGGGCATTTAAAAGTCCCTCTAAAGCAGTGGTTCTCAATCAGGGGCAATTTATTTTTTGAAAAGCATGTTGACAGATTATCCTTAAGAGAGATGCCCCACCCCACCATTGTGCAGGAAACATCCATCTGCTTTTGAATTTGAGAAAAATAACTACAAGGAAAGGGAGGATAAAGGGTGTGTGCTTGTTCATGTGTTCATTTGTGCACAGATGTGTAGTGTGCGGAGCATGGACACAACAGTGTTTAGATCTGCATATCGTATTTATTTTAAAGAAATAAATTCATATCACTTATGAAAACCTTTTGTTTTTCTCCCAAGAGTTTATTCAGTTGTAACTAAATAACACATTTTAGCAAAATAAGAGACGTAGCCCCTTCTCTTTCTTACTCCAGCAAAGGGGTGTCTCCGTGAAAGTTCATGAGAGAGGTGATGAGACCTTTCCCTGGAAAGTCAGAGTCCTACACCAACTTTATTCTCAAAGCCATATATGTGCCTCCCTTGTGGGCAACGCCAAAGGTGAGTAGAGGAACAATTCTGTAGAGACTCTGCAATAATGGCCACCAGGGGAGGGCTCCTGCATATTCAGTTTAGGTGTGTAAAGCATTTTACAGTTCATGCAGCCTGTTACGTACATAGTCATTTGATCTTCATAATGATCTTGGGAGGTATGTATGATTATTCTGGAAGGAAACCAAGACCCAAAGAGACCTTTGAACTTGTAAGTGGGAAGTTGGCCATGAACCTGGCTCCAGGTCTGGACACTTTCCAGCACATCACTCCGTCTCCTGCATTGCCTCCTTTCCAACTAAGTCTGTAGGTCTGCTTCAGACCTACAGCGTGTCAGAGACATCCACAGTCAGGTGATTTCATGTTTCCCTCTCACTCTGCAACACAGCAACAGTGAAAACCCTTGGATTTAAAGACTTCATTTATTTACTTGAGAGAGAGAGAGTGAGAGTGAGAGCACAAGCAGCTGGAGGGAGAGGCAGAGGAGGAGAGATAAGCAGACTCCCTGCTGAATAGGGAGCCGGATGCAGGGTTTGATCCCAGAACTCTGAGATCATAACCTGAGAAGAAGGCAGACGCTTAACTGACTGAGCTCTCCAGGCAGCCCAGACCCTTGGATTTAAACCCAGTTCCTCCACTTACTATCTCCACTTACCCTCCACAGGGTAACTGTGCCATAGAGAGGAAAAGTAACTTGCCTAAGATCTAGGGATCCTTCTCCTCCTCCTCTTCCTTCTGAACATCATCACCACCATCACCATCATCATCATTACCACCATATCTACTTCACAGGGTTCTTGTGAGGATTAATTAAAACCATGCATGTGAAGTTCAAGTGCTTGACACTTGGAAACTGCTTAGTCAACTCAACCATAACTACTACCACTTTAACTCAGACACCTCCATCTTTCCCTACCCCTTTGCCCCGGTCCAAGGTCAGTGTTCAAAAGCCTTTATCCACCTGTACCCCGGGTGCCACTGGGCTTCTCTTCTGGCTGAATCTGTTCTGAACACAGAGCTTGTCATCCAGCCATGTCATTTCCTCACCCACTGCTAAGACCAAATACCTCATGCATCTTTTAAGAACACAAACCCACTGTGATGACAGATGCAGATAATAAAATAATAATAAAAACAAATACTGGAGACAAGTCTTGAAAAATTAAAGTGACGTATGATTACATAATGATATTTTAAATATGGCCAAAGTGATAGAATAAATTGAGAAATGCTGTCCAGGCTGTCGTGAAAAGTGTCATAACAGAGTGGGGGACTTAGAAATATTGCTCTGCAATGGACATGTTGAGACATTTTACCTCAGAACTGCCCCCAATGGGTCCTTTGTTCTCACTGACTCACACCTTCCTGCAATGATGAGGGTCATGGAAGGCAAGAGGGATGTGTTGTTTTGCAGAATCATCATGATTTTGCTCCTTTTGATAGTAAAAGCCTTGTATAGTCATTTGAAAAAAGTTGGAAAATACAGAAAAATAAAGATAAAATAAAACTTGCTAGTATTTTCTCCATGCAGAGATAGCTACAGTTAACATGAACATTTTGAATTATTTTCTCAACATAATTCTTTATTTTTTCTACAACCTTCCTACGGCCCCTCTGTGCCAATATCCCACATGTAGGGCTACCTCTCTTGAGGACAGAAAACATGAGACTCCTTCTCTCCAGGGCATCTTTCTCCCTCCTCACCCCTTTTCCCCAGCTCCACCCATCCTGCTCATCTCAGCTCAGAGGTCACCTTCTATAGCAAGATCTCCCCAAACACCATCCAGTATGGGGGATTCAGGTGCTTCACATGGGCACCATTTCTGCGATACCTTGTGTCTGTCTCTATCTTTGCATTTACAGTGTGTTTAATGATCTGTGTAGATATCTGCCTACCATATTAGACTGAGTATCCTTGAGACTTACTCATTGTTATTTTCTTGATGTTTAGAATAGTGCCTCATGCAGAGTAGGCATTCCATAGGTATTTGCTGAATAAATGAATGAATGACCTTAGGAGAGAAATGAGACTTGTTCTGTAAGGCTGCAAGGGTTAAAACTAGGACTAGAGTTTTGATACTGTGGGGTGACAGACTTTGTTTCAGTGGAAGACAACATTAAAATGGGTGAACAGAGAATGGACCATTTTGGGAGGCAGTAAGTTCTTGGCTGCTGAAGGTATTTAAATATAGGCTTGGCAACCACATCAGGGATACTGTAGAGTCTGGTCAACTTCTAGATTAGTTAATGTTGATCTAGAGGATTTTTAAAGCTCATTCAATGTTGAAATTCCATTGTTTTATATGGCAGAAGTCATGAAATGATGTCAAATTCCAGGTCTTGGTAGCCCCAACTACGGTGCTCATAGGTGAGATGAGAGTTCTCACTTCAGTATTATTGTAGCTTTAAGTAACTGTACAAATACACGCTTACATCAAGTGTTTTTCTTAATTCTCTATTCACACAGCTTTCTATCCAAATAAATCACAGCTTTCCCAGAACTACAGATTTATTCCACCAGTAGTTGGCTCTGAAACCAAATGCCAGTGAATCCAGCTTCCTAGTCCCTTGAGGAACAAGAAAGATGGTGACCTTCTCCTGAACTTCCTGTGCTCTCTTAGCTTTTGTCTGATTTTCTGTCTTCACATAATCATCATGAAGGTTTGCAAGATACTTTCTCTATTAGGAATACTGTTTCTTGGCCCTTAAGGAAGACCTGACTGCACTTTATTGAGCTTGTTCCCTCTAAGTCTGAGATAAATGAGAAAGTGCAGTAAAGCACCTATTTATAGCAACCCCCAGTACTTGGTAGGTGCTATCTTCCAATGACATCACTTCTTCTCTAATGGTGCCTACTTAAGGCCTCTTCTAGAGGCTCCATCTTCCTGATGTGGATCCTCTCCCAGCTCCATGTGAGCTATCAGCATTTGCAAAGCCCACCTTCTCGTCCCCGATCAGACCTCCTTTGCCCCTTCCTCTTTGTTGTAGGCCCCACTCCCCTTTCTTTATGCACCTGCTACCATCTACTGAGTAGATTTGTCTCATTGGATTCTCTTCGCAGAAGAATAGTTATGGAGTAGGACCTTGTGCCCCATACTTCTTTGACAACTCTGAAAATCACCCATGGGCCATTTTTCTTTTGCAGGGAAGCAGCCATGCAGTAAGGGAGATGATAGATTTGGAGAAGTTACTCATACTCAATAAGGCCAAACAGGACTGATAGTACCCCTGGATAGTTGTGGGGTATAAACGAGGCTACTGCTCTTTCTCAGAGGCTTTTTTTGATTCCTATCTTATAAGACTGATAGGAAATCTTCTTCCCTCTTTGATTTCTCCTTTAGTCTTTGGGCCTCTTCTGGCCTGTATTCTGGAACACCATATTACAGTCATTTGGACAATTTGCCTTCCTCACCTCTGCTAGGCTGTAAATTCCTTTTGAGAACATCTAGCACATGGGAAGTGCTCAAGAAATTTATGTCTTTTTGTGTCTTACTGATTTTTGTTTTTCTGACACTTAAAATAATACTTAATACGTAATAAGTGCTCAACAGATAATAGTTAATTAAATGAGTGACTGGCTCATAGAAAAATCAGGGCTTCCAGACTTTAGACTTAGATATTAGAGTGGAGGATTATTGAAACATACAAAAATTGTAAACATGGGTAGATTTCCTTGACAAGAGAGATGAGAGTAGCAGCAAATGTAAGAGGATTTTGAGATGTGGGGGAGGGGTGAAAAGGACAGACAAAGGAAGTGGATGGTACCACCATCTGGTCTTTCTGGCCTCAAGGGATCCAGAATCTGAGAGAATGAAGCACTCCCCTTCCTCAGATCCTTCAGTTTTGTCCTGGGGCCACATCTCAGATCCTTCAGCTTGAACCTTCATCCAGGGCCCACGCAACCACCCACTTTTGGAGCTTAGAACTTTCATGGGTCATCATCTCTAAACAACAATCAGTTTTGCATTTTTACAATATAATTTCAAACTTGCTCTGTAACATTATTTTCTTTTAAAATTTCATAATTTATATCATATTTTATGTTTCAAATAGGTAATATATACAATGGCATATGGTGATAATACAAAATAAGTCTCTTTTCCCTTGCTTTCTTCCAGTCCCTGAGTTGCCCTTCTCGGAGGCCTTCAGCATAATCAGATTCTTATGTATACTTTGAGATATTGTCTTTGGATATATAAGCATATATGCTTTTCTCTTCTTATAGAAATGGCAACATGTGGTCTTTCTTATTTTTTATATCTTACTTTAAAAAAAGTTATAATACATCTTAGAGAGAGTTCCATATTAGTTCAAATAATCCAGTCATGTCCTTTTTTAGAGGATCCACAATATTTCACAAGATGGAAGTTCCTGGATTGGTTTAACCAACCCTTTTATTGAGTCCTTGAAATTTAGTCCTTGTTCCATCTTTTACTGTGACAGACAACACCACAACCCATATCTGTGTGCACATATCTGACACATACACATGAATATATCTGTAGGTAGAGTAAATTCCTACTGGTAGGATTGATGTGTGAAAGGATATATGCAGTATATTTTTTGCTAATAGTATTAGCACTTTCTTAGCATTAGTTATAATATCAGTGATTCCCTCAGTGATTTACTATGTCAGTCATTATTTAAGCATTATGCGTGTAGGATATCTCGTTCCTTCCTCATTCCTTGAGGAAGGCACTATTATCACCTCCACTTTCTTTTTTTTTTTTTCTTAAAGATTTTATTTATTTATTTGATGGAGAGATAGAGAGCACAAGTAGGCAGAGAAACAGGCAGAGGGAGAAGCAAGCTCTCTGCTGAGCAGGGAGCCCGATGCGGGACTCCATCCCAGGACCCTGGGATCACAACCTGAGACGAAGGGAGCTGCTTAACTGACTGAGCCACCCAGGTGCCCCTCGTCTCCACTTTCTAAAGGAGCAAACAGGCATGAGAGTTGCTTATGTTCACACTGTGAATGGCAGAACTTAGATTCAATCCTGGCAGTTGGGCTCTGGATAGCTTCAGACTCTAACCTGCCCTATGGCCCTTCAAAGTGGTTGGGCCGCCAGTGAATGAGAGGAAAACACTCTTCGTACAGACACAGACACACCCAATTACACCTGCACACTTCTCTTGGCTTCAGTTTAGAACTTGTTAATAAACCCTCTTGAAGACCCCTGCAGGAAAGAGTAGCTCTCTTCCTAGAAGCAGCAGGCACACCAAGGAGATGGAAAGTGTACCTCTTTTTGGATGGAAAGTATCTCCTTCTGGTCTGTCAAAACATGCTGACTCTTATAGCCTACTTGAAAAAAAAAGAAAAAGACCTCAGAATGAGTAATATAATGACGTTTCTTATTAATTCATGGCCAGTGAAAGCTACTGTCTCCTGAAAGACAGATAGTGCTTTTGCGCTTTACTGGTGGGCTGTAGGTCTGTTAGTCTAATCCCGCTAGACCAAAGCTATTTTGAAGCTGCAAATGAATCATATGATCAGGTTGGATCCTTTCCCCCTGTCACCCATGCTAAAGACTCCCCCCCCCTTTAAGTCAAGAAAGGACAAAATAATGACATATTCAGAGTACTTAGTCACTGGAGTCTCATCCAACTCAACAGAGTAAAAAAAGGCTGTTGTGGACACGAATGGACCACAGGGCGGTCTCACATATTCCCCATATTTATAGTTGTCTTTTTGAAATTAGAACAAATAAAAGAAAATAATGACTGTGATATTTTTGTTTTTCAGACTCTGCAGTTGAAAAAACTCCCCCTCTCCTAGGAAAGTGTATTCATCTGTTCGGTTATCCAATAAGCACTGGTGAACGTCCAGTGTAGGTTGTTTGGTGTGCTGGACATGGATAAGCACAGGAGGGCCAGAGACACAGGCCCCACCCTTGTGGCTTATTGGGTCTTATCAAGGCTGCATAAAACCATGGGAGGAAAGTCTGGTATTTAATTATTGAGCTGGATTCCATGCAAACAAGAAAACAGTCTTCCGGGGAGGGGAGGTGGAGGAATATGCTGATCGACGGGTTTGGATGGAGAAGTGAAAGCCCATGGAGATGGCACAGCTGGAGACAGATATGTGGAGAGGACTGAGTTATCCTGTGTAAGACCCTAAATATTAATTAGGAGGTTGGGCCAATGAAAGTCTTGGTGGCCCAAAAGAGTTTTAGAAATTTCGATGTCTCATGGCCAGGGTTTAGAGTCCTTCTAGTGTAGTGCTGTAACTCTGGTCTGCACAGGAGCTCCTGAAACTCTTTGAGAGGTTCCCGGACTCTGTTCAAACTGTTTTCTTGGCAGGACCAACCTTATGCCAGCTGTGAACAACTCCTTACACCCACAAAGAAGGCATGCAAAAGGTTAGTGTGTCTCTTTTCAAGCCTCAACACCCCCATATCTCTACTGCAAAATTCCTAAAGAGACTGATCCTGGGGAGGGACTTTTAGGCAGAATGGATCATCTGTCTCCCCCAAGAAGCCATTAGGACCACACACGCCCCACCTCATTTCTTTGTTTACTGTGGATGAGTGAACTACACTTCCCAGGACTGAGCTATCATCTGGCCTCTTCACCCCACATGGGTCTGGAGTCCCCAATCACAGACTTCCCACTACGTACTGCCCCCCTCTTTCTCCTATGGTGTGCCTTCCAGAAGGTATGACCTGTATTAAAAAACATTATTCTGACACTTGTTAAAATGGTAAGGAAGCCCTCATGCAAGACTCTCTCAGTAGTTATCAAGACTGTTGCAACGGGAGGAGAGAGGGAATGCAACTCCAAATTCTGTGAAGACAGCTGGGGATTTATCACCAAGGAGCAGGGTGAGGGGACAGGGAGTGAAAAATTTCTAAGGGGAGACCTTAGAGTGGGTGAATGGGTGGGGGGATTCTTCCTAAACCAATGTAATGGAATTCTTGCTGAAAGTAGGCCAAGGTGATCAAGGGATCTTCTCAGGAATCTGACTTAGTAGGATTCTTGCTACCATTGGGGAAGTCAAACCTGACAAAGATGGGAGCTTCTTTTACCCCTTTTCCTTATTTCTGTTCATGTTCTTGCCCTTTTCTTATTCCTTGTGTGTGGCTAATTGATTTTTTGGGGGATTCACACGTCTGATTATCACAGAGAACTGATCAAAGAAAATTCCTCTCCACTGCAAAATGTCTCTCAAATCCTTCCTATTCCTACCAGAAGGAGAAGATCCGATTATGTTGCTAGTCTGTAACCTGATGGGATAAGTCCTGCCCCAGCCTGGAGTACCATGCCTGGCCACTCTCCTCAGTGTTCCTTCCTTTCCTTTTTCCACTTTTTCAAAGGAAATGGGTCTGGGTAAAAGCTAGTTAAAGGTTAACATTCAGGAACATTTAGAAAAGGGAATAAGAGTCACAACAGGGCTGCCAGAAGGGATGGGTAGATAAGGGATTGCCTAGCTGCTATAAAGAAAAAGACAAATCATCACCACAATCACCATGATAATAATGATGATCTCAAATATCTTTTTTCTTTAAAAGATTTTATTTGAGAAAGAGGTAGCTAGAGAGAGGATGGATGGAGAGGAGGAGGGAGAAGGAGAAGAAAACTCCCTGTTAAGTGGGGACCCAGATCCCAGGACCCTAGAATCATGACCTGAGCCAAAGGCAGATGCTTAACCAACTACACTTAGGTGCCACTTAGGTGCCTCTATGATTCCAACTGTTATAAATAGTCCTGTGTAGATTCATATAGCTATTCATTTCATCACTTCAACTGACAACATGTGTTATAGGTAGAATAAAGTCTTCTCCAAAATGTCTACATCTTAATCTTTGGAACCAAAAATATACGTTACCTCACACAGCAAAAAGGACTCTGTAGGCGGTATTAAGTTATGAACATAGAGGTAGAAAAATTACTTTGGATTATTCAAAGAGATAAATCTACTCACACAGGTCATTAAAATTGGAAGCCATTCTCTGGCTGAATTCAGAGTCACAAAGAGATATGACTATTGAAAAATAAAAAGAGGCATGTTATTGCCTTTGATGGTATAGGAAAGAGCATGGGTAGACTCTAGAATCTGGAAAGGGCATGGGCTTAGACCCCCCCAAAAGGAACTCAGGCATGCCAGTTTTGGTGAAGGCAATTTGAACCTAGCCTTTTGGCAATTCCCAAGTCTAGAACTTATTCGCGTACCAGACTAATTGTGTGGCTGTAGGCCTTGGGGCATCTTTCTTCATCAGCAAGTGCAACCAAGCTGCTTGTCTTAATGAAGCCTCCTGAGTCAAGTGCAGGCACCGTGGAGCCCTCCAAAGTCTTTTTGGCTGAGGGATAGCTCCAGCTGCTGAACCCAAGAAGACAGCCCCACTGCCAGGCAGACTGGAGGCACCATGGGTACATTTCTTGTGGCCCCCATGTATGTCAAATCTATAGACCCAAAAGGGATGCTTCAGTGTGGTAAGCACTAAGCAGTAGAAGAACAAGTAAAGGATGCCAAGTTCAAAAGATAAGATGGGAAATAGTTCTTCTCTATATGCCTCCTGGCCTTTAGACTAGGTTTTTAATACGCTGACGCTCTCTTAGAAAGATATATCAAAATAATCACAAATAGGAGACTTCCTTAATTGTCATTTGTAAAAGGCTTCCACACGGTTGCGACCCTTAGACACGTTTTCAAACACAGACTATGGCAAATGGAAAACTCGTACATTTTTTCTCTTGGCATTTGTAGTCATTTGGGATATGAAGAAAAACATTTAAAACCCAGTAACTCGAGGTCTTAGGGTTAGTGCTGGAAAAGCACAGCAAGGGAACCATGGTGGGCAGGTTAAAATGTTTTCACATAGCTGTGGTTCCTTTTATCTCAGATCTCTACCCTTAAGTTTTATAATGTCAAGGTATTTTTCCTTCATTGGTGATTCCGCCAGAATCTCTGATGGAAGGATCTGTGAGGTCTCTTCAATTCCAGACAGGTTCAGGGAACTTCTGACCTGTCATGAACATCTGAAAACTAATGGAGCAATTCGGTGCTCCTGAAACTGAAAGAACACTTTGCCTTTGACTTTAGCAGCCTTGCTAATGAGCAGAGAAATGGGCAGGTCATGGTCAGAGGTGCATCAGGTTCTAGGACGTGACAGAATGAAGAGATCTGCTTGTGACTTCTTTGTAGGCAGTGAGGTGAGATCTGTCCTATTTTTTTGAAATGCCCTCTTTTCTTCTGCATTTTGCAAAATGGAAGGTAATTTTATATGTTTGTGCTTTGGAAATGCAGCATATGCAATAATGACTTTGTTTTAACCTATGAAGTTTCTTATTTAGATTCCTAAATACCAGGATTTGCTGCTCTTTTCCTGATTTGGTGGAAATGTGTGAACATGAGTACTTTTAACCTCAGTAGTAAAACCCCATTTTCTTTTTTTTTCTTTTCTTTCCTTTTTTGGTAAAACCCCATTTTCTGTTGTCTTCAAATTCTTGGTCATTGAGACTAGTAACTCAATTCACTCCTGAGACTCTGAATCCCATGGGTTCCACTGATGATGCTTCAAGTGGCAAGGCATCATCTCTTCCCTTTCTCTGCCCATAGAGCGAAAGAGGGCAGTTTGTCCTTGAGCCTTTTTCCTGGTACCATGCTGATTTTTATGCAAAGCTGGATGATGAGCAATACCTCATTTAGCTGCCAAATTGTCTTGTGGTTATGATCACTTCAATCCTGGGACATGCACATTGGTATTGTGCTTTAATCCATAAAGCACTAAGATGAATGGGTATTTTTCTCCCTGTTCCACTGGCTGCAATCAGTTCCAGAACAGAATTTATCTGCTGCAAGCAGAATTTCCTACTAGTTGCTGTGGGGATCCCATGAAATAGATGGAGGCAACCAAGAGTTCCTAGTAATACTGGGCTCCTAATGCAAGAGATGACAAATAGGACCCCTTTCTATGCTCTGGAACAGGGTTAGGGAGCTAGAGTAAGTATGGATTATTTGTAGCCACAGGAAAAACTTTTAGCAAATTCAGGAGTTATGGGTCCTCCCCTCCCCCACACTTTTGTTCTCCTGGAGAATTATTCTCTTATTTTAACAAAGAATTTGTACCTTGATTTCATTGTGGGAGGCAGCACAGGAAAGTGATGGACTGAAAGATTTAAAACAAATTTTATTTATGTATTTAAGTAATCTTTACACCTATGTGGGTCTCAAACACACACACTGAGATTAAGAGTCTCATGTGCTTCTCATTGAGCCAGCCAGGCATCCTGGATTGAAATATTTTAAATGTAATCCACATATTTCAATGGTCAAAGCTGTTAATGCTGATGATATCATTTGCAGCACAAGAATTAACTGGATATTAGATTTGCGAGTGACAGCATTGTGATTTTGTAGTTGATCTCTTGTGCTACAAGCTGTAAGAAGTGGGGTTTGGTTGTGGAGGACAGCGTCTGATTACCCAGTGTCTGATTCATGGTCTTAATAATGGGAAGAAAAGCAGCCTTCCCAGGCTTCTTTTTCATAGCTACTCATCTGTGCAATTGTAGTGTGAAAGTAGCCACAGAGAATGTATAAACAAATGAGTGTAGCTGGGTTCCAATAAAACTTTACTCATGGACACTGATACTTGATTTTCAAATGCTTTTCTGTCATGAAATGTTACTTTTCTTTCAAATTTCATCCACCATTTAAAATTCAAAAGTTGGTCTTTGCTTTTGGTCTGTAAAAACAGACCAAAGCCTCAACTTGGCCTGAGAGCTGTGGTTTATTAACTCTTTAAATCATTTGTTTCTCAGCATTCTTTTTTTTTTTTTTTAAAGATTTTATTTACTTATTTGACAGAGAGAAATACAGCTAGAGAGGGAACACAAGGGGGTGGGGTGAGAGAGGGAGAAGCAGGCTTCCCGTGGAGCAGGGAGCCCGATGTGGGGCTCGAAACCGGGACTATGGGATCATGACCTGAGCCAAAGGCAGTTGCTTAATGACTGAGTCTCCCAGGTGCCCCCGTTTCTCAGCAGTCTTGATTTCTTTACTCCATTTTGTTGTGCTTAACCCAGAAAAACTTCAACATTGGGTTGATAGAATTGTGTGCTTTCCTTTCTCTCCTGTTCTTTATCTTTATTCTTTTAGATAAGGCTAATGGTTTGCCTGTTTTCAATCTTGCCTACTAACCTGTTGCTCACACTTTGACTTAAGTGATCTTTCTTTTTTTTTGACTATTGAAAACCAGCATGTATTGAACACATGATACAGTTGTGCACTTAGCTTATATTATCTAATTTAAAAATGTTTTATTTATTTATGTGTGTGTGTGTGTGTGTGTGTGTGTGTGTGAGAGAGAGAGAGAGAGAGAGAGAGAGACAGAGAGAGAGAGAGAGAAAGAAAGAGAGAGAGTACCAAGCCCAAGACAGTGGAGGAACATGTGGGAGGGAGAGGGAGAGAGAATTTTGGCATGGTGCCCAGTGCAGGGCTCCATCTTAAGACTCCCAGATCATGACCAGAGCCAAAGCCAAGAGCTGAATGCTCAACCAACTGAGACACCCACCCAAGTGTGCCTGTCTCATCTTATATAGAGAACAATTGAAGTAACTATCATTATAGAAAAATAACTACACATTAACATAGTAGAAGAACTGGAAACTGGGTTTTCAGAATTTCAGCACAGTGTTACTTTTAATTCACTAGTTTACATATTTAATTTTAAATATTTTTGAATCATTAAGATATTTTGCCAGTTTCTATGGATTGCATGAGGCATTTTATGCTAAACATAAATAGTAAAATCATATAAAAACTAAAACAAAACCATGATTTACTGTAGGATTGATTTACAAATACAAAACCATAATGACTAAATCTTCTTTCTAATGAATTTAGTGGAAGAAAATGATCCCCAAAATTCCTTTTTGAGCTTTACAAAAAATCAATCTTATATTTATCTCAGACACAGCCATGCACATTTCTGAAAAAAGCTATAAATTTGTGACTCTCAGTAAGAAAATGCTATTAAAAACTCTTCAAGATATTAATGATTGCCTCATACCAAGATATTTTAATTAACTATGGAATAATTGGGCACCTGGTAATTTTGGGAGTGTGAAATGCAGATACTTCTGGTTCGAGCCAATCAATTATACTAATTGATTCATCCAAGAGATAAACTACATTTTAAAAATTTTATTTTAATTCCAGTACAGTTAACATACAGTGTTAAATTAGTTTCAGGTGTACAATATAATGATGCAATGATTCTATATATTTCTCAGGGTTCATCAAGTTGACTAAGTGATCTTTCTAAATTGCTAATTTAAACTTGTCATGCATCCTGCTTAAAATTCCTCAAAGCCTATCCTATTGCTTTGTGATTTGGATCTTCTAAGCTCATTTAAGCTCAACAGGACTCTGTTGTGTTCTCTCCCTTGTCCCCTACCACCATATTTGGTCTTTGTTCCAGTCATACCAAAGTCTTTACAGTTTCATGAATATATCATTTGCTCTATGCCTTTAGTCTTGTTACATGAGCTTTCTTGAATTCCATTTCTCTGTCATCATCTAACTCCTCTTGGTCCTTGAAAATTTAGCTCACCTGTCAATATGTCCCTATTACAAGGGGCCTTCTTCAATCCTCCCTTGCTATTATGTCTGATTTAAGTGTCTTTTCTAAACACTACATTTAAGGTAGAGGCTCTCTTTATGTCTAAACTCAAGGGCCTAGACACAGTACCCCCCCCACCCCTCCACGCACACCAGAGATTTTGAGTGAAATTAGCACAGCTTTAGGGTAGGAAGGAATGAGTGGCAAACATTATAGGTGTCAGACAAATTATGAAACTATGCTATAGATCAGGAGAGATATGGTGACAGTCTGTGCCAATGCCCAGAGCAAAAAGGATAGATGGGAAAACAATTTGTAATTAGAATTGATAGGAACTTGCACAGCAGAATAAGTAAGAGAGAAGGAGAACTTAAAGATTCAAACTTTCTGGTCCTCACATTTTTATCTTAAAAAAAAAAAAGGACTTGGATTAGTTCCAAGGTTTCTGATTCCATGACTCCTAGCTCCTAAGCCTGGTAGGTATCATGAATTTGGCTTTGGGATTCTAGGGTTTAGTGTGTTGATGAAATGTCCACGTGGGGAAGTACTAGTGGCAGGAATATGCAGGAACAAATGCACAGGAAGAATAGTTTGGACAAGATCCTTCAACTGTAGAGGACAGCTGGAGCTCTTTCAGTCAGTTCATTCATCAGGTGGTAGAGTTGAGAGAGAAGAATATGGAACCTCAGGGCATGTCTACCTTTCAGGTTTGAGAGTGAAGGAGACTAGGCAAAGAAGTTCTCAAGGTGACTACAGAACAAAGAGAAGGGTCTGTTTTGGTTTGTTTTAGGATGGTGGATGCATATTTTAGGTAAAGGAAAAACAGGGAGAGAGTCTGAAGACCCTAGAGAGGAGAGAGTTGCTGGAGCCAGGTTCTGGAGGAAGTTGGAGGAAATGGGACTGAGGACATAAGTAAATGGTGGGATTTGGATGGAGGAAAGCATGTCTTCCTCTATAGGAGGTAAGAAGGTAACTGAAGTTATAGAGGTATTTTGAGGTAGAGAAAGGGAGTAGATGAGGCAACTTGCAGTTATTCCAGGGAGTGAGAGACGCAAAGGGTATTTGGAATCTTAAAGCTACTAAAAATGCTTTGGAATAGTTCATGTGTGGAAAGGGATCAGGGTCAACTAAAGATGATATGAGTATTTATTTTTATTTTTATTTTTTAAGATTTTATTTATTTATTTATTTGACAGAGAGAAACACAGCTAGAGAGGGAACACAAGCAGAGGGAGTGAGAGAGGGAGAAGCAGGCTTCCCATCCGGCAGGGACCCCGGTGTGGGCTTTGAACCCAGGACTCCGAGATCATAACCTGAGCCGAAGGCAGATGCTTAATGACTGAGTCACCCAGGGGACCCTATTTATTTATTAAAAAAAAGAGATTTATTTATTTTAGAGAGGGGGGCGAGCGAGAGAGAGAATCTTAAGCAGACTCCCCACTGAGCGTGGAGCCCAGTCTTGATCTCAAGACCCCAAGATCGTTACCTGAGTCAAAATCAAGAGTCTGATGCTTCGAGGCACCTGGGTGGCTCAGTCGTTAAGCGTCTGCCTTCAACTCATGTCACGATCCCAGAGTCCCAGGATCGAGCCCTGCATGGGGCTCGCTGCATCGGGCTCGCTTCTTGGCAGGAAGCCTGCTTCTCCCTCTCTCACTCCTGCTGCTTGTGTTCCCTCTCTAGCTGTGTTTCTCTCTGTCAAATGAATAAATACAATCTTAAAATAAAGAGAGTCTGACGCTTAACCAACTGAGCCATACAGGCATCTCTGACATGACTGTTTATTAATTGTGATTATGGGAGGAAGCAGGAAAGATGAGGGGTGGTCTTTCCCTCCATCCCGAGATACTTTAGGAGGAAGTGGATGTCTGTGGATCAGCAGTTGCTTCTAACCACTTGAAATGTCTGAAGTCAGTGAGGGTATACATTAAAGACATGATTCCGCCTGTGGTTGTTTGGAATGGAAATGAGATCATTAGAACAGAACAACAGGAAGGAAGAGCTTGTTCTGGGATTCCCCAGTTCCGTTCTGGTGAACAGACTCCAGAAGAAAAGGGGTTTGGGGAAGGGAGCTGGTACAGATAATAAAGGGACAAATAGTGCTGCCCGACAGATCAGTCTTTGCAGAGTTAGAAGGTGCTCACGGTCACTGACTGTACTCAAACAAAGCCTGGGTGGTCATTGATAAGGGTTATGGCACATTTATTTGTCACTTTAGAGGCAGAGATTATAGATTACCACTAAATTCCCTTTTTCCCTGAGGTTTTATCAATAGTTTATGTATACGACTCCCAGACATTCTAAAGAAGAGTACAGCTCCATGCTATCACATTCAACATCACACCGATTCAGATACCTTGAGGCTGAATCATATCTATCAGGTTTACCAATGCTCAGAAATCTTTACAAAGCTTGCTTATCTTCTATGATAGATGATAAATTGATCCCTAAAATAAGCACAAAGAAACACAAAGGAATCAGCACTCAAACAGCATGCCATTATGAAGCAACATTCTGCGTGGAGTCCCAGGCCTCTGATTTTGAATCTTGATTCTGTTGTGTGTGTGTGTTTTTTCTGTATAATTGTATAACCTGTGACCCTGCACAAAGTTACTGGTTAAGCCTCAGTTTCTTTTTTATTTTCATTTCATTGATTGCAGACCCGTTCAGCTTTATGTCTGGGGGTGGGAGCATGATGCCAACAACTGTGTCCCTGGTGAGCACCGGGGGCTCCACGTGGCTGAAAGGGCTTCCGGGTGCTCCGTGGCACCTCCCACTCCAGTGGCTATGGACTGGACAGGTGGCCATGGTGTCAAGGTCTGACTGGAGACACACGCGTCCTGTGGGGGGCAGGGCCGGCTGCAAGGGTACCCTGCTAGATGAAGAGGCACAACAGCTCTGGCTGTTGGCTTGCCCTTCTGTGGCTGGAGGGGTTCCCCTTGGGCATGCGCACAACACTGGAGGCCAGTGAAGGGAGTCAGGCTGTGTCATGCAAGCGCCCAGCTGGAGGACTAGCTGCAGGTGAACCTTGGGGTACAGGCCAGTGACAGGCCAGGAGACAGGGTTGTACCCAGCCTCAGGAGCATCTGCAAGGGCCTAACCTATCAGTGTGCACTTCCCTGGCTGTGGGCGTCTTACTGTATGCAAGCAGACAGCCTGGAGGCAGGGATGGGAGTCAGGCTGGAGGCGTGCAGGCCCAGAGCCGGAGGGGCTGGCTCTCAATGTGCACATCCCAGTGTGTGTGTGTGGGGGGTCAGGCATGGGGTCCGGGCTGGCATTCTTGCACTTGCACAGTTGTAGAGGTGTGGGGAACTGAGTGTGGCTCATGGGCTCTGGAGAGGGGTTACAGGGAGAGAAAATGTGGGGGAGGACTCAGGTGGTTGGCATCTATGAATATGGATACCTGTGGGGCAAAACCCAGTGAAGTCAGGAGGATGTCTGCAGTGGCTGGCTGGCTGTTGGTTTCCTTACGGGTGAAAGCTGCTGGGATCTTGTGCAGGGCAACTCAGCGGGAACTATAGGTAAACTGTTCTCACTGCATGGCTGACACTGGTGGCCCCCCACTCTTCCTTCTAGTTTCTTGTCATCTCTCTAGGTTCCAGCTTTGCTGGACTCTGGGTTGGATAAAATTGAAGCAGATCCTTGATGTAGTGACCGGAAAGGCTGGGGAAGCATGTTGTTTACGTTGTTCTCACTTTCTCTATGAGGGGAACTCTTTCTGGCCTGGGAAGTTCCCTCTTGGTTCTGAGCAGTGCTGGTTTGGCCTACTTTTCAACTGGATTGGTTGTGTTCCTATTGCAGAGCTTTCAGGATTTTATTTTAATCTTTTCAAAAAATATGTATTTATTTGACAGAGAGAGAGAGATATCACAGGTAGGCAGAGAGGCAGGCAGAGAGAGAGAGAGAGAGAGAGAGAGAGAGAGAGAGAGAGAGAAGCCGGCTCCCTGCTGAGCTGAGAGCTTGATGTGGGGCTGGATCCCAGGACCCTAAGAACATGACCTGAGCTGAAGGCAGAGGCTTTCATCCACTGAGCCACCCAGTCGCCCCAGCTTTCAGAATTTTTTCAGGTAT
>PITA01027528.1:0-20792 GCA_004023965.1 Spilogale gracilis | reverse complement strand
GTCTTTCTTTCCTTTAACAGATTCGTAACAATTTCATACAAAGACTTTAGTTTTAGGGGCACCTCAGTGGCTCAGTTGGTTAAACATCCAACTCTTGATTTCGGGTTAGATCACGATCTCATGGGTTGTGAGATCTGAGAACAAGCCCTGTGTTGGGCTCCACACTCAATGGGGAGTCTGCTTCCTCTCTCTCTGCCCCTCCCCCTGATCATATGTGTGTGTGCGCATGCGGGCACACACACACTATCTAATAAATCTTTAAACTACAGTTTTTGGAAACAACTAGTAAGATTTCCTAGATTATTTTGTTACTCCTAAATATTCTAATTGTACTTACTGTATATTTTCATTGAGCAAACTATGCTTATTGGGGAGTAGACAATAACTCCCCTGCATTTAACTTCTTAGCTCCCTTAAAAGGGAGCATGATGGACTGAATGATAGATTTTATCTGTTCTCCTTGGTTAAGATATAGATATTAATGTCATCCCTTTTCTCTCTAATTTTCTCTGAGTTTACTGTGAAAGAATAAGGTTTTGACATTGTTACTTCAGTTTAAGTGAAGGGCTTTTCCAAACTGCCCTAACTTTGAAATGTAAATGTAATGTCTGCTTATTCAGAAACCTCTAAAGTAGCTCAGAATGTTCTTCTGAACATTAATATCATGCTTACACCTAGTTGTGTGTGTTATATTTCCTTACGTTGAGTTTTAAACCCACTGAAGTTCGTACATGATAGTTCACTAGTGCCCCATCTCTGTTGTGATTTGTTTATACACACCAGAGAGAGTGGATTATAGTTTCACATGGATGTTTATAGCCAGGCAATTTTATTTCAGAAAAGTAAGTGACTGAAAAGTGTAGTTACTTCTCTTTTGGTAACATCTTTTCATTCACTGACAGTTATTGTGAACAAGTGAAATAAAACTGTTAATCAGTCAAACAAATGTTGCTTAGTTTACTTGTTAGATACCTGTATATTTGAAAATTGTATGTTTTTATATAAGTCCTGTCGTAGCCAAATAATTTGATCTCCTAATTTTAGAATTATAGGTTATATTCACTTTAATGCTATTGTGTTGAAATGTTAACCATTGTAACCACCCACTTATAGATTAAAGATTGCTTTAAAATGCATCTTTTGCTCCCCTCAATTTAAATTATACCTCTGGTTTATTTGGACTTCACCACACATTTTGCAATTGATTTTGAAACTGGTATCATCTCTTGACAAACAAATTCAGAAGAGCTATTTCTCAGTTTTATCGGCATGAAAATGATGTATTGACTTTAGAGAGCTAGTATGAAAAGTAATTTTAAAAGGAAGTCCTTTTAGAGCACCTGGGTGGCTCAGTGGGTTAAAGCCTCTGCCTTCGGCTCAGGTCATGATCTCAGAGTCCTGGGATCGAGACCCGCATTGGGCTCTCTGCTCAGCAGGGAGCCTGCCTCTCTGCCTACTTGTGATATCTCTCTCTCTCTCTCTCTGTCAAATAAATAAATAAATAAAGTCTTTAAAAAAAAAAAAGAAAGTCCTTTTAGGTAACCACGTGGCTTAAGTAGAGTGTCCAAAACTTTATTTTTATCAAGATGAGAAGTGTGACTGCATCTGTTGTTTTGGTCGGTGTGTGTGTCTCTGGAGAGTGGAATGGTGGGCGAACATGAAAACAAACACATATGTGGCTTTGGAGTTTTGCTGTAGGGGGTTTTCCCTCCTCTTCAACATTTCAGAATAACATCATCTCATTTTTTGCTTTTTTTTTTTCCATCATAGATGCATATGCTCTTTTCCTGAAGGCAAAAAAGCAAAACATTGTTTTCAACAGTGAGACTTACAGCAGTCTTATAAAATTATTGTTGGAGAAGGATAGTTCCAAAGAAGCAGCCCAAGTGCAAGAATTGTAAGTATTAGTCCATTTATTAAACCTGTCACTTAAAGAAAGTATCACCTATCATTAGGATTTTCCTAATGATTTGTTGTAGTAGCCATTGCTTAATTATCCTCAACTACACACAAAAATCCTATGAAATGGTTTTCTAATTTTTTTTTTAGAACACAAGCAAGGGGAGGGGCACAGGAAGGAGAAGCAGACTCTCAGGGAGCCTGATGTGGGGCTTGATCCCAGAACCCTGAGATCATGATCTGACCTGAAGGTAGATGCTTAACCATCGAGAGCCACCTAGGCATCCCTGGTTTTCTAATTTAATAGGTTTTTTGTTAAAAAAGTTTTTCTGGCCCTGCACAGTGCAGTATGTTTTCTTTCCCTAATATAAGCTCACTACTCTTTTATGAAGTCCATAAACAGACAGTTATTTTCCCTTTATCATACTGTTTCTTGCTTAGCAGTTAGCTCCATGAGCCTTTTGTGGTGGAGGGAGCCTGATACAATGAAAATGCCCAAGGGCTTTAAACTGAGGCAGGGATTTGAATGTTAAAGTCTCTACTGGGGAAATTATCTCCCTTCTGTGAACCTCATTTCTTCTTTGTGATGAGTGGATGATAATAAGACTTACATCAGGGGCACCTGGGTGGTTCAGTCGTTAAGTGTCTGCCTTTGGCTCAGGTCATGAACCAGGAGTCGGGAATCTAGCCCGGCATTGGGCTCCTGCTGGGCGGGAAGCCTGCTTCTCCCTCTCTCAGTCCCCCTGCTTGTGTTCCCTCTCTAGATGTGTTTCTCTCTGTCAAATAAATAAAATCTTCAAAAAACAAAAAATGACTTACATCAAAGATCCTTTCTAGGTGTTGAAGGACCTAGAGTGAAGTAGAGAAAATATAGGTGCTCAGCACATTTTAAATGCCTTTTCTCTTTAACTTTCTGTTGTATTTTTTGTTTGATTTTGAATTAAAAACAAAATCTATTGGGTGGTGGTGGTAGGGGTTTTGTCTCTGGCTAGTTCCTTAGAGTAAAATTAATCAGAACCAGAATAAAGTTTTCTTTCTTTCTTTCTTTCTTTTTTTTTTTTTAATTTTATTTATTTGACAGAGAAAAACGCAGCTAGAGAGGGAACACAAGCAGGGGGAGTGAGAGAGGGAGAAGCAGGCTTCCCGCCGAGCAGGGAGCCCGATGTGGGACTCGATCCCGGGTCTCCAGGATCCTCACCTGAGCCGAAGGCAGTCACTTAACCAGCTGAGCCACCCAGGTGCCCCCAGAATAAAGTTTTCTTACTTGGTGTGTCAGTTAATGGATTGCCTTATCTGTTGTCTTATCCCCAAGGAGTTATCACAAAAGTTGAGTTATTAACTAGAAAGGGCTTAAAACAGAATAGATCACAGTGACCTGCTCTATAATGTAGACCTGACTTGGTGACGGGTTAGTAGCCTTTATTTTCAATAGCAAAGGTCAGCCTTTTCCTACTGTTATTGCAAATTCTGAAATAATCTCTTGGTTCAACTTTGGCCTTCAAAATTTTTAAGTCACAGTATTTTTGAAATATTAGAATCCTGACTAGAAAGTGGATACTTGCCATTCTTGCATTTTGCTGGAAAATCTGCTCTTAATGCTAGTGTTACGTTCAAGTTATTCACCATGGGGCCATATTTACAGCTTGTGTTTCATTACATTTTGAAGAATGTATGTGACTGTACTTGTCTATGGAAATATAGATATCCACACGGACAATGTATATGTATGTACGATGTGTATAAATCCATCCATATACAAGTACATGTATGTGTACACATAGGCACTTCATATATATATATCTGTGGTCTTGAATCATCATTTGTCTGTCCTATAGCAAGGACAGTCACACGAAGACTTTTTAAAGGGAAGTCTTTAATGTATTCTGTATCTCATTTGTGTGTTTACTCAGTTGCTAATTAAATTACGTATCTTTAAAATACCCAAGAGATGCTCAATTAGTGACTTGGAAAATTTGGCATTGAACAGCGTTCTGTCATCTGTAATCATTGGAGTCATCAAGAAGGCAGGAGTTTTTCCTGAAATTACTTTTCTTAGAAAATTATTACCAAACCTCTCTATCCTAACACTGCCCATAGTTATAAAAGGCATTGTAAAGCAATGGTGGTTTGGGAGGAGTGGGGACAGAGAAAAGAGGAGCGTCTTGTGTTGAGAACTGGGTGTGATTAAGTGAGGGGATAGAAGCAGAGAAAGTTTTTTTTTTAATTTGTAATCCTGAGGTTGATCCTGAAATACTGCCACAAAATACAGATTATCTTTTTTTTTTTCTCTCTCTCTCTCTCTCTCTCATTTTCATTGGGCTTGTCCTAGAATGGTGAGCCTTACATTCTTGTAGCATGAAAAGATACCCTATAGCCCACCCCAAAGGTTTTGATTCATATGATCTGGTGTGGGGCCCAGGAATCTGCATTTAATAAACACCCAAGTGATTCCGTAACCATACGTTGTAAACATTCTGATCAGGTACCGTTAATAATGAATTGTACTGAAGTAGCACATGTTAAGTATATTTTAAAACATACTCACAAAATAGGAATTTTTCAGAGGATAATAAGATTTAAAAATAGAGGCTTAAACATTTCCTTGCCTCACCCTATAGAGCATTCACACAGCATATATACCTTTCATTGGAAATGGCTGGCTGATGGGTGCTTTTCTCAAACTGCAGTTGTAACCAGTACGCGGGTTGTGGACTCTCTCTTTAGAGGATCACAACCAACATTTTGTTTAAATAAATAGAAATATCGAAGCACTCCATGTGGTAGAGATCATTTTGTGAGTTTTATAGGTATTTGCACTGACAGGTAGTGTGAAACCTTTCTTCTGTGTGTAACTCTGCATCTTGATGGTGTACGTGTGAAAGCTGTTGATCTAGAAGTTTGCAAGCACAGCCCTTCCATTTCCCCTTCTGTCTGTGATATGTGCAGTGTAGGTTGATCTCCTTCTCTAGATCTTCATGAAGCCTTTCTGTACTCTTGAGGGCACTTCTGTCGTAACTGTGTTATCCTTCCAGGAGTATTTTGCAGCTGCCTTTCACGTACAGCTGGGTGGGCCTAAGAGAATCCCAAATGCAAAGCCTTACCATTCCTGTAGGCAGCTCATCTGGGGATTAGATGCATATGCTTTCCCTTGATCCAAAACAATGCTATATCTAACTATGAAAATTGTATCTTGGAGTGCCTGGGTGACTCAGTGGGTTGAGCATCTGACTCTTGATTTCAACCCAGGTCATGATCCTCAGAGTCATGAGATCAAGTCCCCTGTCGGGCTCTGCACTCAGCATGGGGTCTGCTTGAGGTGTTCTCTCTTTTCCCCACTCCCTCTGCCCCTCCCCCTGCTCATAGTTGTGTGTGTGTGTGTATGTGTGTGCGCGCACACATACATGCACCCACTTGCACTCTAAAATCTAAAAAATGTATCTTGGGTTAGATCTACACTGGGTTTTTTGAAAGTAACTCTTGGCTGGAAATTCAGAAGTGGTAGTTGAAGTTCAGGGTTCTAACTAACAGGGCCATCTCTTCTCCCAGTTGTGTATCAGTGCTCTGAGTATAGAATTGTTGCTCATTTTAATGGCCATCTTTATTGTAATATGGTGTGACCAGGTGAGCCACTGTAGCAAGTAGCAGTACCCCCTTGTATTTTGGCACTGTTACTGTCATTCCACAAGGAGCAGTCTGTTGTTTTTTTTTTTCAGTTCGTCATTTTTATCTGCATGATGCCACTAGTTCAGTCTTAAGAGCAATAGTTTTTCTCTACGAACTAAAGAATACGGTCTTTGCTTTTGTTCTACCTTTGCGGTCTCTGATGTGTTGATAAAAATGAAGCACCCTAATTAGGGGAGTTTTATCAACAAGGTTATTTAAACCTTTCCCAGAAGTCATGGAACGTCAAAAATAATTGTAACTGCAGTCTTTAAAAAATTAGCCAACTCTTTCATTTTTAGTTAGAGTTACATTTCCTTATGTTTCAAAATCAAAATTTAGATACAGTGAATTCTTTCAAGGGAGGGTAGCTGCTTATTTGAAGAAGAGGGTAAGGGAGATTATTTTAAATCTCTGATAATAGTAAAGTGTATTTTTAGGAAATTGTGATTGCCACATGTGGCCAGCGATGACCCAGTTGGACAGCATGGCTAACAAATGTTTCCATCACCATAGGAAGTTTGATTCGATAGCTCTGGATTAGATTTTTTTTTTTCCTTACAAAAGGAAAGATCCAAAGTATGGGTCAGAAGCATAAACTTCTTTTACTGTTCAACACAGAGATCTCTGCCAGTAACTTTTTGTAGTTTCTCTCCTTTTCCAGTTTGGAATGTATTTTGGTTTTGATTAGTCAGTTTGTGCATATGTAAGATACAGATGTTCAGTATATAATAGAGCTGGGAAGAGTTTCTGTCTTCCTGATAATCCCCACTTTTGTATTTGTATTGAATAGGCAGCTTCTTGAGATAGGAAAAGATTATGGAAAGAAAATGTTCTGTGTTTTGAGGCCTTTTAAGGTTGACAGTTCACACTTGATGTCAGTCAAAAGGGAAATTTTGTTGCTGCATGGTTTCAGTGAAGTTTAGGTAATATTTTCATGTAAATATGGTATAAGACATGTAATAATGTTGGCTTACGAGGTGAGCTTAATTTTAATAGTGTCTTCTGCTTATTTAATTGTGCTAAAGATTGAGAAAGTAAATCCTTTAGACAGTTTATAGTCTCCTGCACGAGTTGTTGATTTAAGAGCTTTGACAGATGGGACAAAGGAAAAAAGTCAAACTGAGCAATGGGTGCTTTGGTGGGATTAAGAAGATTGGTGTGGGGGTGGGGGAATAAGAAAATCCTGTGCCCAGGGACTGCAGGGGTGAATCCCCGAGGCTGGATCGGCACGTCACAGTGTATTTGGAGGATTTTCTTGGGATTGACGAGAATAATTTAGCAGTGACCCTGCTTTTCTCGCAATCCTCTCGGCTCAGACGTTCATGTCGGCAGGCCGAGGTTGCTGGCAGCAGGGTCGTCGCTGAGCTGGATAAGGCAAATGGCGGCAATTGCTTTCGCTCCCTGTGACCTGTGGAGATGTCCTAATCGGGAGATGAACCCTGGGGGCATTAAGGATGCCGAAATTTCATCACAGGACATGTGCAAACAGTGCAGCAAACAGAAATCATCTCAGGCTACGGTTGTTTTTTAATCACGTAGGTTTGAGCCATAAGTAAAGCGAGTTTTGCTCTCGAGTTTTAAAAAGTTGGGGGCTTTGGCTTCAAATGAAACGTCTGGGACAAGATTGTTGTGTGAAATTTTTAATTTTAAGGGAACAATGGTTCTAGTTCTGTAGTACACTCACCTTTAAGAACTATGTATCTAGATGACAGAAATTTGAAAATTAATCAACCAAATGATACGGTGTTATTAGTAATATTGCTTTCGTTTATATTTAAAATATACCGTGCTGAAAATAAATGTTCATTTTTGTTGCGGAAAGAATAGTTTTACATTTTATAATTATGGTGAATGTAGAGAAAAGAGGAAAAAGTATCCAGCTTAGGCTACAGCAGAACAATGCAGGGCACCAGCTACTTTATCATCTAATATGTCAGCATTCGAGAATCTGAACCGATTGTTTAAAAAAAATCTTGTACTTTGTTTCTTTTGTTGCTCATTTCCAACTTTGTCATCTGTCAGAATGCAAAAAAAAATTATCCTTCTATAACCATTGACAGGATAACACAAAAGCTGTCTCCAGGTCGATATTTTGCAGCAATATTTTTAACATACGAACAGTAGTTTTTATAATTTCACCTTGGTGCTCAACCATTTATTATCGTATCAGAAGCATGTCAGTAATTCCTTTCTAAATGTCTGCTTCTTTTAGCGCTGAGACCCACATCAAGGGCTTCACACTGAACGATGCTGCCAACAGCCTCCTCATCATAACGCAAGTTAGGCGGGATTATTTGAAAGGTATGTCACAATGCTTGACCTTTACGTCACATTAATGCCTCTGCAGATTTTTCTTGTAACGCCCTTCGAATACTTGGATAAAGGAGTCCATTTAGCAAATTACCTGCTTATCAAGAGCCTTTTGTGGTAGCTGAGAGACGTAAATTACTGTACATGCATTTATAATACAGCTTGAATATGAATGTACTTGTCATTTGACCACTTAGTCCAGTTTCCATTCCATTTAACACAAGATGGGTTTTCTTAAGATGAATCACAGCTCTTCAGACATGCAAAATTTGTGTTCCAGAACGAGAGAAAGTACAGGCTTTCAAGTGCGTTAAAATTCACAGCACAAGTCATTTTGCTTTGGAAATTAACATACTTTAGAGCATCTGAAACAATTCCCAGCAGTTGTTTCTTGCATGTTGTGTTGGTTGTGTGTGAGATAGCAAAGGAGTTAAATTGAGTGTTAAATGTGTGGGATTGTGCACCAAATGATTATAATATTGATTTTTAAAACTTAATCTAATACTTTTTCAATAGTTCATAATACCAACAGCAATAAAATACAGTTGTTACATGTTTGGAGTTTGGAGTTTAGCATTTTTCAATTAATGTTAAGAAGATGACCCGAGAAAGCTACAGAGATGACTTTGGGGAGGACTAGGGAGGGGGCCATTTGTTTGGTGGAGGGTATCCGTGGACCTCGAGGTCTTATGAGTGAGCTCCCCAAGGGGAAAAATGATGATTCTCTTAAATTTAGGTAAGCATCTTTTCTCCTTGGGTTTTACATTTGAATTGTAATCGGTACACTAAAACCGTTAAAACTACAGGGTTGCCAATACAACAAAACCCACGTAGAAAATTTTGAAGGATAAAAGCTAATTTTTGGCAGTTGTGTCTGCTTCCTTGGTCTTTAGTAATGATGTTATTCCTCACTTGTGTGTTTATAAGTTAATTTCACATCCCTGAGAGGGAGTTGCTAATTGTGTAGTTTTACTGTCACTTATAATACCTAAATTTGCTGGTCTTTAGACATCCTTCTGATTGATTAGGATGTAAGTATATAAGTGGTGGTGGTGGTGGTGGTGTAAGTAAGTAAGTGGGGATTTCTCTTTTTGTAGTATTTCTACCTCAGCATTCCCCAGGAAGGGCCAGCCCATCCAGACAGCCCTTTTGGGCAAAGGTTGTTACTAAAACTTAGGAAAGCTCTCATCTTATTTTTTTATTTTTTAAAAAAGCCTTTTTGTCAAGTTGATATTTTATGTAAAAATGATAAACAGTCGGGGTGCCTGGGTGGGTCAGTTGGTTAAGCGACTGCCTTCGGCTCAGGTCATGATCTCGGAGACCCGGGATCGAGCCCCACTTCGGGCTCCCTGCTCTGCAGGAAGCCTGCTTCTCCCTCCCTCGCTCCCCCTGCTTGTGTTCCCTCTCTCGCTGTGTTTCTCTCTGTCAAATAAGTAAATAAAATCTTTAAAAAAAAAATGATAAACAGTCATATAACATTGAAAAGGTAAACTTGTTCCCTATACAAATAAGCTTATATTTCTGTAAACATGGAAAATAAAGATCCACTTTTTTAATTTCAAAGGGTTAATTTTTGAGTTAAATCTGAACTCAATTTGTTTAACTTGACTACTGTCCTTCACTTGTATAATTTGGTGCCCTGTGGAAACTATAAGAAACTTTGTGCTGTGATTTGACATCTGTTCTTCTCAGCTCTTGAGTTCAGCTGGAGGTTGACTGAGAGCAGGAGCCGTGATGGTAACCCCCCCACACACACACATGCCACCTCCCAGGCCTTGCCATCACCTAACCGGTCGTTAAGGGTCTGATCAGCAAGGATGGAGTGGTGTTGGCTGTCTCCCGCTCCTTCTCTTACTCCAAGAGAGAGAAGTGGCTGACTAGACCTCCCGGTTTGTGAAATTCCCTTCTCCTTCTCAGGTTTCTTTTTCTCCATCCCATTTAAAATAAAAAGAAAGCCATTTTAATCTTAATGTAATATTATAAGCAATTCCTGTTCTAGAACGTTAATAGTTGATTTCTGGCCCCTTTGCAACATAATCAGTATTACTAGGAAATTAGGGTGACTGAAAAGGACTCGGGGAGAGTGTGGATGGGTATCCATTTTGGGTGTCCCTTGGATCCTAAACTATACAGGATTTGATTTAGGTTCTAAGGTCCCATATTCCCTTTTGGGTAGACGTAAAGTGGCCAACTGTCCCAGTCCTTCTCTCTCTCTCTGTCTCTCTCTCTCTCTCTCTCACACACACACACACACGCCCATAGATGCAGGCTCTAGGGTGTTGGGTTCTTGGGTTGGTGTCTAGCAGGGTGACCTTGGGCAAATTATTGAAACTCACTGTATCTCAGTTTCTCACCTATAAAATTGGTGCTTACCTCAAAAGGGTAGCTGTGAGTGAGTGTGGCTGCTTACTACCATGTCTCCATGTAGTTAATGCTCAGCAAAAGTGGACAGGGTCCAGTTTATGCTAGTTCCTGTCCTCGCGGTCGTTAATCATCTTTTTGTTGCTCTTTGGATTCCAGTGGTGAGAAGATCCTCCCTGGTGGACAATACCCTGGGTTAAAAGAGTATTTTTAAGTTGATTATCCGTGTACGACTACCAGTTAAGATTTTATCGAGCTTTTTAAAAATAGATTATATCACTAAGATAATATAAATAATGTTTTTTGTGTCCTAGGTATACATGTGTATTTATAAACTCTTGGCAAATGTGCCTTTTAACCTACCTATTTTCTCTTTTCCCACTTGAGAATCACTGATTCAGATTGTAGATTTAAAGTATTTAAAAATTGTTGACTCAGTAATAAACACTAAATGCATTATGTTTTTTTACTGTAGCACTTTTAATAGACTGCTTACTTATTACCCTTGCCCCACTACTTGTGTAGAAGATAGGTTGTTTACATTTGGAAGCTGCCTTCAGAGTCTTAATGTTTTCTGGGTTATGTTGCTTTAATTTCGAAAAAGCCATGGCGTTTTTCTGGTAGCGGTACTGGTAATTATTATGCTAAGTATTAAATTTTCCCTCCAGTCTATCACTTTATTATCTTTAATGTAATGATTTCACTACACTGGCACATGAGTCCCTGTATTGAAAGGTGAAAGGATATTCCATATTTATCCATAATCAGGTACTTATTAAAAAAAAAAAAACCCAAACCTGTATCCATGGGAATCTGATGATCTTTGTTTTCTTTGAAAAAAGAGTGCAAGCAAATACCTACTAAGTGTTCAGTCGTGTAAAATGAATCTGATAGTGTGGTAGTTAAACGACCCGGTTTGCTACTGCTGCGTAATCGATCCTATTTAGGCTAGAAAGAGACGTTTTTTTCAAGGAAGAATCTCAGATATTAGAAGATTTTGATAACCAGGTAATCTTTGAATGTTATAAAATCTGGGCAGGTATACTGTGGTAGAAGTTACAGTATTTTGGGAGACCCTAATTTTTAAAATTCTGATTTATATTTTTCTGAACTTGTTAATTTCCTTGCAATCAGTCACTGAGTGTTATCCTTGAAGAGAACCCACATTCTGTCAGTAGCGTTTGTATTTTCTCTCTGATTTATTTAAAGAAGAAATTTTCTGGTCTCTCATATTTTATAGTCAAATAAATCATTTTTTTTTTAGGTTTCTCATAAAGTATTAATATTTTCTGTAATCTAGAATAAATCATTCAGTAGCTTTTTGTGTGTAGCCATTTGGTGTTCGTATTTAAAAGCTGGTTTTCAAAATGCATTAGGCAGTACGGTTCATGAAAGAAGAACTCTTGTCGCTTGCTCTTCTATTGTAGAGGCTCTGAGGACACTAAAAACAGTCTTGGATCTGGATCAGATACCTTCTAGGATAGCAGTGACCCGCCTTATTCAGGCATGTGCCTTGAAGGGGGATGTAGAAAGCATCCAGGCGATTCAGAAGATGGTGGATGGACTTGAACATTCGATTGGACTTTCAGATATGGTTTTCATCAATAACATTGCTTTGGCAGAAATAAAGAAGTGAGTACTTTAACTTTTCCTTCACTGGATACTGGAAGGAGCATTATCTCAAATACCACCTTTTAAAAACTTTCTTCAGTTATTAGAAACCATATCAAATGCAGAAGAAATATTGATGCCAGTTGGTGATATTAGGGAATAATTATATGTCACAAAATGTGTTTTAGCTTTAAATTAGACCTTGGAATGACACTTATAAAATTTTTAAAATCCATGAAACTCTCCCTGGATAACTCTTCTCATTCATACGTGCCAGGACCCTGTTGTTGAGATACCGACACAAATGTGGACAATGAGTTCATTTCATTGTCAGGAACACTTGAGAGGGACACACAAGCTTGTTAAAAGTATGCATGTCTGTTTTCCCCACCGTCCTATCCATCCCCTCCTGTCAACACACACCCATAAGAAGGGAGGTGTTTAGAGGTGATTCTCTTACCACCATCTCTAGATTCCTTGTGTGGACTTTCCACTGTATAGAAGTAAATAAATACTTGATTTTTATTAGCCTGGCTAGCAAAGGACGTTGCTCAAGTTGAGGATTCCTGGGATGATTATGAAATTGACACTCTTCATGCTTTTAAGTATTCTTTAATAGTTAATCTCACATATAGTTAATGGGTTGTGATCATTAAAATGTAATGTTTGTTTTTGCAGGCTTTTCTTTCTTCTCATTTCTCTGGGAAGAGAAGTTTTGTTTTGTTTTTCCCTTTTAAAACTGTTTCCCCCCCCAGATAGAATTTTTAATTTTTCCTTAACAAGAAAATGTGGATATGTTAAGTCAGAAGATCAAGGAAAGTATCCAAGTAAGATTTGGGTGAATTTTAAAATGTTCCCATATTAAATAGTTTTATATGATATGGAGAATGTTTTTATTCACTATTAAATAAGTATCTCACTAAAACCCATAAGAAAAACATATTATAACAGGGTATTCATTTTTATTAGAGAATTCTTATGTGTTAGGTAAGAATTCCAACATAAGGGGCGCCTGGGTGGCTCAGTTCATTAAGCAACTGCCTTCGGCTCAGGTCATGATCCCGGAGACCTGGGATCAAGCCCCACATCGGGCTCCCTGCTCAGCGGGAAGCCTGCTTCTCCCCATCTCACTCCCCCTGCTTGTGTTCCCTCTCTAGCTGTGTTTCTCTCTCTTGAGTAAATAAATAAAATCTTTAAAAAAAAAAAAAAAAAGAATTCCAACATAAAATAGATTATTTGAATTCAGAGTGTCGTATCATAACTGTAAAGTATCAGTCTAGGAATACCTTAACCACAAAGATAACCATGCAGATCATTTTTATCATAGCTTGTTATGTAAGGCTGTGGCTTTGATGTTTTTATTTTTTTTAATGTAGAGTGTAAAGATACTTTTTCTGAGAATTTTAGTATAAATTTATTTTTCAAATGTTGTGTGATAACCGAGAAAAACAAATTGATGTGACTATGGCTGAAAGACATGAAGGTAGACCTTTGAAGACATCATTAGCATCTTTAGGAATCCTGATCTTCACCTCACGCAGTAGGAGCAGTTGTAGATCATAAAGCCAGAGTTATAGCACTTCAGTAAGTCTTTCATTTTCTACCCAAAGAGCTGCAAAATCAAATTAGATATTTAAGCCAAACCATTTTCTTAAGTTACTGTCATTGATTCTTGTATATGTAAGTGTGAACACTTGTCTCCAGAGCAGTTTTGCAATAAGTAACTACTTCAGTTATTGTAGCATGAACTGCCTAGTGATTGCCTTTGCCACCTACATGTGATTGATTTCAATTTACATAGTGGTTTTTATCTGGTTAGTGGTATTTATATTTGTTTTTTCCTAAAGTTATTTGTATGTGTGTATCTCAAGGTAAGTTCTGATACTAAAACTGCCCACAATATTAGTACAAAAGCAAAGACTTTTTTTTTTTTTTTTTTTTTTTTACAATTCATTTTACTCTTACAGCAATAACATAGATGTTGCAATAGAAAACATTGAGAGCATGCTTACGTCCGAGAACCAAACTGTGGAACCCCAGTACTTTGGCTTGTCATACTTATTCCGAAAGGTAATAGAGGAGCAGCTGGAACCAGCAGTTGAAAAGCGTAAGTGGAGCTGTTCTTGCGAAAGAGTACGGAAGCACATGTTCACTCTGGTGAGGCTGGACCAGTGTCTTTTGTGGATGAGTTATTCCTCTGTTTAAACAAAAGCTTTCTCTTGCCTGTTACTTTTTCAGTAAGCATCATGGCAGAGAGACTGGCCAATCAGTTTGCCATTTACAAGCCTGTCACCGATCTTTTCCTTCAGCTTCTGGAATCAGGCAGGGTGGATGATGCTAGAGCCCTCCTACAGGTAATGACTCACCCACCGCACGTGGAGCAGTGGGGCTCGGGGCTTGTGAGAAGTAGACTGAGAAATTACTAGACCTGGTTGTGGGATGCTGGAAATGGAGCATGGTGCTGCTGGTACATTTGCATTCGGTGTGAATCAAAGCCTCATGACAAGTACTGGATTGTAAGTTGGAGGTTGCTGGTTTTCAAGATGCCAGTCCCAAGCTAGAAATGTCCTTCGGTTTAAAGAGGAGTGAGGGAAGATGTGTTTTGCTGACTGATTTAAAGACAAATGTTTCTGTGCAAATAGGTAATGCAAAACCATTCCTTCGATTTCCTACTTTAATTTCTCTAATGCTCTAAAGACCGAGCATCACCATGGCAACACAGTTTGCAAACAAAAAGTAGGAAATGTTTGCTTTTCAAGTACAGCTTCTCACTTGAATACTCAAACATTCTCAGTGCCTTATTCAAGGTTTATTAAGAGCGGAATTTGCTTTCTATTCACTTATGTGTCACAGACACATTAAATGACAAATGCAGGTCTGTGTGGCCCGCACTCTCAGTTAAATTAGCCATCTTCAGGGAAGGAGACAACTGCATTCATGCCATTTTAGCAGCACTGCATATAAAGCTGTGCCGAGTGCAACAGAACGGTGGGTGATCGGGGCTGCCACTGGCAGCGTACACAAACAGGCACCGCTGGGGAGCCCTTCCCAGCAGGTGGCAGTCAAACAGTCACCGTGATCCCGCCAGCGGCTGTGTTTGTGTAGACTCCCCATGTCAGACTGAGGCCTGGGACCAGTTTCTGATAGTAAACAGTATTATATTCAGTTCCATTTCTATGAGCTGCAAAGCATATTAAGTGGTAGATGGGAAGGTGAAACTGCACCCCTGTGCTGAGCTCTGGTTTTGATCCTTAAAGTTTATCTAGTTTGACAGAACCCATGGCATTTTTAAAAGACGGTTCTTGAGAAATTTCTCTTTGTGAACAGTTCTGTGAGAGGTGGAAATCGGCACTTGCCTCTAAGGCTTTTTCATTTTTTTGGTCCTGGACAGAGAGAAACTCCAGCTAATTGGGAATGTTCTTGTCTGGTTTGGTTCGATCCCTTTTTTTTTTCCTTCCCTCGTCTCCTTCCCTCCGCCCCCCCCCCCTTTTTTTTAACAGATAAGGCAGTTTATCTTAGGGATTCCAGGAATCTTTCCCGTTGTCTTACCTTGCTGCCCTTATGTTGGAAGTTCCGTCTGAAAGGAATGAACTCAGAGGCTTTATCTTGGTGTGTACATATCAGAGTGTTCCTACTAGGGGGCTGCGCTGCGTCTCTGATTAGACATGTGATCATCCTCCGTCCATTTTGACACATTATTTTGATGGTTCTTTAGAAAACGGCTCTTGCCGTTTCATCTGCCAGCTTGCCCTGAGCCATCATCATCGGGGCGCTGGCTAGAGTGTGCGCTGACAGCAGCCTCGGCCGGGGGGCGGTGGGGCTTCTGCCTGGGCCCTCGGAGCCGTACTCACACAACGGCCTGTCGAGGGCTCCCGGTGACAGCTCCGTGTTGATGCAGCAGCCAAGGTCTTTTCGTTGTCATCCCTTCAGTAGACGAAGGCTTCAGATGATAAACCCTTTACCCATCCTTTACCTGCTTGTCAAACACTGAAAGATTATTCTTGCTGCAGCAAAGAATACTTTGTTCCCAGATGTCGAAAACATCAGTTTATAATGTAAATGTTCTGTGTGTCCCCAAAAGTTCTTTTTATACTATTCGTTTTAGTATTGACAATGTTTTAAAGCTTTGAAAGCGCAGTGTGCTTTGAGAAACTTAAAAGAATGACATCTGTGATGAGTGTAAACTAAAATATTGTCTTGCCATATTTGATTTCACTATAGCATCTAAGATTGGATAGACACTTGATTTATCTGGTCTGTCATATAAACTTTTTTTTTTTTTGAGTTTAACTTTTGTCTCTTTCTCAAGCGCTGGCTGTCTGTTGCAGTGAAAGCCTTTTATAAAATAGAGAGATTGAAATCAGTCCTTTTGTATGCATAAGTGTAGGTAATTATACTTTAAAGAGAACTTGCTTTGTACATTTTAATTTTTATAAAGAAACGAGCAGTTATCTCCCTGACACCTTATTAAATGTATAATTAACCTTATGATCCCTAGCTCACTTGTGAATGCTTGGCAGAATAATTGGAGAGGAATAGTGCTTCTTTTTTTCCTCCTTCTTTGCAGTCCTAAACCTTATTCTGTGGTTATTGAAGCATTAGTTTAATTTTTCCCTTTCCTTTTTAAACAAACTTTATACTCGCAGCGCCAAGGGCGACATATTTACAAAAGTTCGGCGTAGCTCACATTTGTTTTCTCTTTTCTTACCGTGCAAAAATTGACGATTAGACCTTCCCAATGGTAATGATACATTACTGTATTATTGTGCACTTTGTTAATTGGAAATACTCACCTTGGTCTACTTGTTTATCAAAAACGTTCATTTACTGAATGATGTTTTGGTTTTTAGAGATGTGGTGCAATTGCTGAACAAACTTCAATCTTCTTGGTGTTCTGTATCAGGAAGTCTCAGAGACCAGGAAAGGTACTGTGCTTGCCTTGCTGTTAGACCAGGGATGCGGGAAGCCAGTCTTGTTCAGGGGACTGAGTTTCACGTAAGAGCTTTGGTTCAGTGATGTACCTAAAAACACTACAGAGGCTGAAGAGTCTGCTTGTGTCTATTTTTTTTTTAGATCTGATTTTACCTATTGAGTACCACAGACTCCATTCTTAGTTTATTTAAGCACATGTTTGTTTTACGCGAAACATTTAGGTTTCCAGTCTGAGGGGTCTCGTTCTCCTTAATTTCCCCCACACTGACACACTGCTGTGTGTGTATATGTGTGTGTATGTGTTTATTTATTTAATTGAACTTTTTATCTCTGACTCATATTTATGTACAGCAAACAGCTTTTCAAAGAGACTGTATTTTTTAATTTGTGAAGAGAAAGTACAAGAAATCTGAAAAGCACTTGTCACTCTACTTTTGGGTCTGTGCCCATGTGCCAAGTACCTGCTGATTTGCTTGGAAGATGGAGAGGAAGTGTACAATAATGTATCTACTGAGAACATTTCCTCCCAGGAGACTTAATTGTAGGAAGTTCTGGAACGATGTAGGTCCAGTTGTATAGATTAACTGAATAAATGTGTAAAAAGTGAATTGGGATTTTAGTTAACAGTGTCTAGCTCTTTTACAGAATAAGTAAGCCAGATGTGGTTTCTTTTGTGAGACATGGCATAAAAGTTTATAAAATCCACCCTTGATTGATCCATCGGTATCTGAATGTGTTTGGTTATCACTAGGGTGTGGCAGGTCTCTGTTCACTACGGGAACTAAACCCACCAGTGTGTCCAAATAACCTCTGAAAGTAATCGAGTAAATATTCCAGTGAGATCTGGAAATCCTCTGTTCATATATAAAGCAGGGAAAACTTCAGAATGTTTGATCCGATTCCTCACAATTTATTTTAAAATCTTGCCACCTGACGGTACAGTTAATATCTCTTTCTACTCTTTGGGATTTTGTAACTTCCAGTTGACAAAAAAGCAGTCTTTATGATATTTCAGAAAAATATTCGTAGAAGTGTGAATGGAATTTCATTAACTTTGGAAAAATGCTTATTGATTTTGGCTGTAAATTATTAAATGAACAATAAATACTAAGATATACAGAAGGGAAAAAAATTTATTAAATTCAGTAGGTTGTTGTGTTGTAATTGTAACGACTTCCCAATATAATGTCCACATGTCAATATTTTATTTCACTCTTCTTTCAAGTTGTAGTAACATTTCCTATATTTAATTTCCTAGGCATCAGCTCTGAAATCTTTGTTAGAATTGATTCCTGAGTTAATTGAAAAGGAAGAAGCGTACACTTCGATGATGAAAAGCTGTGGTAATAAGTTTAATCTGACTTTGTTATTTAAGTGATTTACATTTTTGTAATATGGTCAACTAAGTCTTCAGCTCAAAGTCAGTAATCCTAAATATCAGGTAACCATGATATGAATGATTTAACGTTAGAAAAAACTATATTTAAGAAAAATATGTATTTATTAATATAACTTTAACGTAAAAAAATACCACCGAGCATCTTTAGCAGGGCCCAGCTATGTTGAATGGGACCTCAGGCTCCCGGAAGGACTTGAAGGTCCTCTTTGGCATTTATACCAGGGAAGCAGTCCGATCTCCCCAAGGCCACCTGAAACATAACATGAAATAGGTACTTACTTGAGACTGTCACATGATTTGCCTTCTTGCTCCTTCAGTACCCTCCCCACCTGCCTACACTTTTAAAACAACAGACCCCATAATTAAAGAGTGGGCCCCCTTTTTTTTACTTTAAACTTTAAATCACAGTTGAAATTCCAGTCTTTTAAGCAGTTTGTTCCCAGACTGCTGGCTCATCACACGTGAAAGAGAACCAGGCTAAAGTTTTCTCAGTAATCAAGATCAATGTAAGCATTTCACTTCCTAGTTATGGTCACCTGTCCATCTAACACCCACTGATTTGCTCACAGGAGGAAAGGGGTAAAGTACTGCTTTGCTGATTTTGTTGTCAGGGCAACAGATTGCAATCAGAATTAGTAACTTGGTTCTCCCTTTTTCCTCCTTATGAGGGGACCCTGATATAGTTCAAAATAGAGGCAATAATTGTAAAATTTCTCAAAGTTCCATTAGGAGGTTTGGGAGATGTTAAATAATGAGTAAATACCATGAAATAGTGTCAAAACAGTATAAAACTGCTACTAAAGGGGCGCCTGGGTGGCTCAGTCATTAAGTCACCTAAGGTCATCGTCCTGGAGTCCCTGGATTGAGCCCCGCATCAGGCTCCCTGCTCGACAGCAAGCCTGCTTATGTTCCCTCTCTCACTGAATTTCTGTCTGTCAAATAAATAAATAAAATCTTTAAAAAAAAAAAAAAATCCTGCTACTAAAATATATACTCTAATTTGGGAATTGGGGTGGGGAGGAGCAGGGAGACCAGGAAGGTGCAGGGAAAGATTTTGGCCCCTACAGGGACCAGTTTTCTATAGACAGGAAATTGACATCACCCAAATAGCAAAGCTCTGTTTAAGTGCAGTGAGAACTGAGTCATCCATGCCCATGCCCTTTTGGGTGATCCTTAGTTCCTTGGATCGATCCTCGGATTGACTTCTCTTCCATCCATCCTGGGGGCTCGCCCTGGTGTTGGGATCAGTCTTGCAGCACTGTTGTGGGGTCGGGGATTGCTAGGTGCCTAGATATTGACAATCTAATACAAAATTAACAAGATGGACTGCCAGCAGTAATTGTTCGTAGAGCCTTTGTAATCTGAACAGTAAACCCGGAAGTGAAATTTCTACACAGCAGCCACAACCAGAGAACCAGCTAGACTTAGCCCCTATGCTACTTCGTCAGTCATTTAAGTAAATTAAATATTAGCGTAACTTGTTAATGTTAGGTAGATGTGTATAGGGTTTTTTATGCAGATAATATATTTAGACTATTTTTTGTTACTGTAGCCAAATATATTCCTCATATTTGCTTATTTTACAGTAGAATGTATTGCCAGTCTTTTGGGTATTGTTTAGTTGATGATCTCTATCTTGATGTAGGTCTAGATTTCCACATAATTTACATGACCCTCACTGCAATAGCCCTTGAATTGACTTGATTTCAAGTGTGGTTTTAAGCAGAAGAGGGTTGAGTGGTGTGTGTTTACTCTGTGATTGAGGACTTTGGTTTGTGGTCATTTTAACTGTCATGGGTCTTTTAATAGCCTTACTTGTCATCTTCCTTCTCTGTCATCCTTAATAATGCTGAATGAGAGGTGTAGGGAGGAGTGAGGGAGCTGGTGGACTCGATGTGGCTTTTGGCCAGATTTGTGTTTGTATTTGTTATTTGTATTAATTTGTCTTGGGATAAAGGGATTCAGGAGTCCCGGAATGGCTAACTGTTGTTGGGAAAAGAGGCAGGTTGGTTGTCTTTATCTGTGATTAATGTCTTTTTTCCAGTCTTAGACAAGGATGCTGTATCTGCTAAAGCACTATATGAACATCTGACAACAAGGAATGTAAAACTGAACGATCTGTTTCTAAAGCGTTATGCAGTTTTGCTGAAGAATGCTGGAGAGCCCGTCCCCTTCACCGAGCCCCCTGTGAGTATTTCTTAATTAAGGGGGGTGGGGGAGATACCTCTACGGATTCATGTATGTTTCATATTAATGTGTTAAAAAAAGTTAGTTGAATACTTAATTACATAAGGAGTAGATCTCTGTGAAGAAGCCTCAGAGGACTTCAAGAACTGAGCAGTCGGGCCACAGGTTTGACTGCGGGAGAACATGGCCCCGTGGGGCTGAGGTTTGAAAAACAAGGTCAGTCTCAGACCTTCAGCTATAGGTGTGGATTTATCAAATGTCCTTGGGGCAGTTCTCTCATCATTTCAACTTGAAATAGGATTTAATGGCCTGTACTGCAGTAGTCAACCTCCTTGTCTCCCTGCGAATTTCGGGTTCATTTTAAGCACATTGGCTTTTATTTCTAAATCTAGGAAGGGTTTTTTTGTTTTGTTTTGTTTTTTTTTTTTTT
>PITA01027527.1:0-20790 GCA_004023965.1 Spilogale gracilis | reverse complement strand
GGGGAATGGGGAATGAATCTTGGAACACTGGGGAAAAAATTAAGTAATAATAAAAAATAGAAAAAAAAACAAAAGCACTGAAATCTGAAACGAGTGAGAGGAAGAAAACCCATGTGGGTAGGCACCTTTATTGTTTTCAAGAGAAGCAAGGGGAAGGCAGGCTAAACATGTTTAGGATTGGCTAGTTATGTTTGACAGTGTTATCCTGTGAAGTTCATGTCCACTGTGACCGTTAAGCTGTGGTTTGGAGCTATCTAAAGTCTCCAGATGTTTTGGATGAGCTGGAATCTTCCTGGTGACCATTCATAAATGTTGTAGCATGAATTTAGAAAAATCATAAGTATGATTAATATAACATGGGGGACTTCATTATGTAAATGTTATTTTTTCTTGGTCTTCAGAGAAGTCCTGGATAACTAACACAGAATATTATAAGAACCATATTTAACTTATCCTGTACCTCCCTCTCTCAGCCATGTCTCTGTTTTCATCCATATTTTACTGACTGCTACCTCAGGACATGCAATTTATTTTTTGATCCTTCCCCTCCTGGATGCCATTGTGATTAATATATTAGATCAAAATAAAAGTAATTTCATTTGTTACCATTCCTGAATAAGGACTGCATTTTACAAGAGAGGGTAGGGCAGGGGTTCTCAAACCTAGCTACACGGTAGACTCATCTGTGCACAGTGGGAAAACTTAATATTATAAGAAGGTACCACTTCCAGAAAGTCTGGTTTAATTGCTCACAAGTATAGCCTAAATGCTGGGTGTTTTGTTTTGTTTTGTTTTTTAGCACTCCCCTAATGATCCCAATGTGCAAAGTTACAAACCACTAGTCTTAAACAATGATTTTCATGTTCTTTCTTGTATTGTTATTATGTCCCATGTTGACCAATATATAAATATTAGTTCCCCAGGTGTTTGTGAAATACCTCTTTTTGAGGATCAAAGAACCAAGGAAAGGACAATGTCTTATAGAACCAGTGTATTACCTGTGACGGAACTGCTGAGAACAATTTTCTCTCCTGTTGCCTTTCTGACTGGGCTACAATGGCTACCCCTGAGAAAGAGTCTGTTTATTCTTGTTTTGGTAAAAAAGATCAATGATGCCCTAGCCCTCTTGCCACAGCAAGGTCTTCAGGAAACACAACCTTTGCCCAGAATCCCCTTCTGATGCTGGAAGGTCAGCCTCTGCAGGGTGGCCCAAGGGAGGAAGGAGTGATGAAAATCATTCCTCTCTCACTCAGCTAGCTTTTACAAGTGGCTTAAATGGCTTCCTGAGCCAATAATGTTATGTTCCCTAGAAGATTAAAAAAATAAGTATAAAGATAGCCCTTTTATCTTTAAAAATATAAATGAACTGGATAAAAATGATACATGTTCATAAAACTGTTAAATCGGAACATGTGATATAAATGATAATACTAGAACATGAATCCATCATACTTCTGATATGTGAGATTTATGTAAATGTTAGGCCTTTGTCATTCTGATGCATTCTGGAAAATAATTTAAGTGGTATCCTTGATATAAATGAGTTAAAATGAGTAGTTCAGAAAATAAGTGCCTTAAGACAGAGTAGTTAGATGTTGGTTAACAAAATCCAGAGATGTTTGATAGAAGCAGAAGGAAACAAAATAGACTCAGATTTGACTCTGTAACCGTCACCAGCCAACTATGGAGAGTAGATCAAATTTGGAAGGCTGCCTATTTTTGTATGGTCTGCAAAAGAAGGATATTTCCAAGTAAGGTGACTGAAAAGGAAAAAAAAAAAAGAATATAATTTATAGATGCAAGAAAATTTTCCAAGATTGTGTCCACAAGTGGAATTTTACTGGAACCTGGAGAGGCTCATTTGTTCTTGCCTGTGGCTACTTCACCGTTACAATGGGAGAGCTAAGCAGTGCTGATGAAGACCATGTGACCTGGAAAGCCTAAATTTTCACTGCCCTTGCCAGAAAAAGTCTTCCCACTTTAATTTTATACATTAAAAAGAGAGGGAGAGGAAAGCAAAAGTTTTTACAGAGTGGAAGGGTGAGATTTTTGAAGTCTTGAAAACAAAACATGGAGATCAGGAAAGAAGGAATCCTGTGGGAAAGAAGCTGGTCTGTTTTAAGGAGAACAAAGCTAAGGTGAGATATATTCATTTAACAAGTCTTTTTCGGGGTACCTGGGTGGCTCAGTCCTTTAAGCAGCCCACTCTTGATTTTGACTCAGGTCATGATCTCAGGGTTCTGTGCTCAACAGGCAGTCTGCTTGGGATTCTCTCCCTCCTTCTCTTTCTCCTCCTCCTGCCCCAATTTATGTGTGTGATATCTCTCTCCCTCTCTCTCTTTCTCTCTCTCTCTTTCTCTCTTCTCTCTCTCTCTCTCAAAAATAAATAAATAAATCTTTAAAAAAGAAAAAGTCTTTTTCAAATTCTTACTGTTTAAAGCAATATTTTAAGTTCTGAAAGTATAGAAATTTTTATGTACACCCTCGTAAAACTAAAATAATTTGAAGGCAAGATATATATGCACACAACCAATTAAATAGATATAATTGGATTCATCTACACTCAATGCCCATTTGTAAATTGGAGGCTAGCATTGACTGATACTGACACCTTCTCTGCCATATGTTTTTCTTGCCTTTGCTTCTGAGCTTGGCACTTTTGCTCTGATTTTGTTCATTTCCTTTACACTTAGACAATCTAAACTAGCTCCTCTAGTTTGGTTTGCACACTACTCCTTCTTAGATGTGTTAAAGCTATTCTCATTTCATGAGTAATGTCTATGAAAAGGATTACATGAAGATATTCTATCACCCTTTTAGTATTAAAATACTTTATAACTTCCATTCTTGATTAATGTAAAATACTAGAACATGAATCCATCATACTTCTGATATGTGAGATTTATGTAAATGTTAGGCCTTTGTCATTCTGAGGCATTCTGGAAAATAATTTAAGTGGTATCCTTGATGTTAAAGCACCAAAATTATCCAGAGAAATCTGGGATGCTTTTATAGAGCAAACTGATGGATACTGAAAAAGCAGAAGAGCTCACAAGATGCAAATGAGAATACTGAAACACAGCAGAAGCTTTTTCATTCTGTCTTTCTTGATAAAATTTCCCTTTGCTTATTATGGAAGTGGGAGGGCTGGCCTAAGAGGAAACCAGAAACAATATTATAATATGGAAGAGGACCTAGGGCAGGCAGGCTTCTGGAAATCCTTACATTGATAAAATGAGCTGGAGACTTTTCACATCTCCTCTCCTGCTCACAGTCCACATTTCATGGAAAAGGAAACTTCCATAAGGAATCCACAAGTTAAATCTGACTCTGTCTTCATCAAGCCAAACCCCAGGGTGGTCATACCTATGGGAATGTGGGAGAGGCAAGTGATAATTGAAAATGATGGAGTCATAGATCTGGTTCAAAATAGAGAGCAATCATCTTTATCAAGATATGGGGCAGAATGAGAAATTTTTCACACTTGAATAGAAACCCGATCACCTCTGCTTATTACAGCTTCTCCTTGAAAAAGTTCCTTAATTTATCTAACCCTAATTTTTTCATTATAAATCATGATAAAATTAATTCATAAATGTGTTGTGAGAAAGATGGAACAATAGGCACAGGGAGAGAATGAGAGGTAGATACACAGTAACATATAAGGGAAAAATTAATAAACCTAATGCATGGACCTACTTACCGCAAGAGTGCTCATGGTCAGAGATGACTGGACACTGGAGTCGAGGACGAAGAGAGACCGGTGGCACAATTAACATGGTTTTTGGAGCCCTTCTAAAGACATTCACTCGACCTCCAGAGGCCACATATCACACCGCTCTGCTGCCGTGATTTTACACCAGGCCACGTGACATGAGGTTGTCTTCAGTGCATCACCGTTTAAATCATATTCTGTCCTTCCTGTATTTGGGAATACACAACAGCTGCTTTTTGTTAGAAACGTGCTGTTATTTTGTTCAAGCTGAAATCACGACAGTCAACTTGTGCTGTTCAGGGACAGTAAACAGGCTGGGTTCTAGGACTTTGTGGATGTGCTTTTCATCTCTGATCTCTGATTCTTAGCAAGGGCTTATAGGAGGCCTTGATACCAGAATCCCAAACCTGATCTCCATAGCTGGTCCTGCTTCATGGCAGAGAGCACTTCAGGACTTTCAGGACTTTTAATTTGGTTTAAAGCGACGTTTCACAGTGACACAATATTCTCTTTGTCCGCTAAAGGACATACCGGACACCCTTTGATTTATTTCCTACTTCTTTTCTGACTATGGCTAATAAGGAATGACTCTAATTGAGCATAGCTCTTTGATCTCTTGTAGCATATTGCTTTGAAAGAGTTTATTACAGCTGTTAAAAGGAAGCTATAAAGATACAGATCCTAATAAAACATCTTATTTGGTTAAACATTAAGGCAGGAGTTTTTCAATAGCTGTTAATACTTGTTTTCCATATGAAGTTATTCTTGGATCTCAGATTTCACAGGGCACAGCCAATTCCCTAAAAGACACATTATGGGTAGAGAGGCTATTTGATGCCATCATTGTAACTGAGATAGGCAATGAATGAGATGCTCCAGCTGCAAATGTTGATAATGAATGTTTACACACAGAGCCCCAAAATATGGCCAATTTCAGTTTTATTTAAACAAATAGTCGAATTAGGGTAGAACTAGGTAACCTAGAAAATTGGTGTAAGGGATAAATAAAATATGTGTTCAAGATGTTCCAAGTGAATGCAAGCAGGCAGTATGTGGGAGATGTATATGCTAGTATCCAAGAATCGATTATTGAATAGGATTTTAAGGGAAAAGGTATAGCCCTCAGAAAAGGGATAGAAAAATTAATGTATGTAAGGTACTATGGTATATATAGTGCATGCAGTGTGTGTATGTATGTATGTATGTATGTATACACACATGTATGCACCATATATACCATGTGATATATATATATGTACATATATATATATACACACACACATTTTTTAAATTTTTTTTTAATTTATTTGACAGAGAAAAACACAGCCAGAGAGGAAACACAAGCACGGGGAGTGAGAAAGGGAGAAGCAGGCCTCCTGCCAAGCAGGGAGCCTGATGCTGGACTTGATCCCGGGCCTCCTGGATGATGACCCAAGCCGAAGGCAGTCACCCAACCAACTGAGCCACCCAGACGTCCCTATACACATTTTTTTAAACTGAAACATATATGCTTGAGCAACATGTTAAGAAAATAATCAGGTCAAGGGGCACCTGGGTGGCTCAGTTGATTGGGCGACTGCCTTCGGCTCGGGTCACGATCCCGGAGACCCAGGATCAAGTCCCACATCAGGCTCCCTGCTTGGCAGGAGGCCTGCTTCTCCCTCTCTCACTCCCCGTGCTTGTGTTCCCTCTCTGGCTGTGTTTCTCTCTGTCAAATAAATACAATCTTAAAAAAAAAAAAAAGAAAATAATCAGGTCAAGAACTTGGAATAGGGACAAGTATGAAAGATATAGAACCCATGGAAACAGCTATATCATCTTCCTGGGAGAGATCCTGTGCTCTCAAGAAGGGGACTTTCAAGTGTGGAAAACTGAATACATAAACACAGCCCATCTCACCTTCTCAACATGTTGGACATTGCTCATAGGCCTTGTGTTCCTAAAAAGCAGTAGTTGATGGTTGTTTATAAGGCAGACATGGAGAGATCAAGCAATTTCTGAAATGGAAATATACAACTGATATTCACATGACATCCCATCAGTTCTAGAACTAGAATGCCTTGGTCAGTTCTCACTATTTTTTTAAATTATCCCAGAAATGAGCACATTTCTTTTTATCCTCTTTTATCCTTTTTTATCCTCTATTCGTTATCCAAAATTTTCTTGCAGCAATCAACCAAACTTCAAAACCTGGTCATTTCTAAATTTCCTTTTGGATATTTTGTCAGTTTGTTCCAATTGGATCATTTAAACTAAAATCAGTGTTTAAACTATGTATTTAGTCAATTTTTATTTTCTGAGTACTGACCCTGTGATGGGTCCTGGAGGTCGATGCTCAACACAACAGGCTTTGCTCTTATACTTATGAATCTTCCATTTCAGTGACCTAGGGGCAAATGCTTTATGTACTCATTCCTAGTGCTGGGATGCTAGGGAAGCCACTTAATCTCTACTAGTTGCTTTTCTTAAAGCCTAATATATCTCCTTTTTGGAGTCCAATAACAATTTCATTACTTTGAAACATGTTATTTTTAGACAAATAAATATGAGAGGTATTTCCACAAAGATACCCATTTCCCTTGAATCATACATAAATCTTTCAAAGGGCAGAACAGAGAGCATTCAGTGCTCCATGTAAGAAAGCATACATATATATACAATCAAAATCAAAATTAATATATATTTAATAAATTAATACATATAATGGTAGAGCTTGGCAGATTTTTCAAAATTCTTATGATACTGACTAGCATTTTTATGTTCATCCAAGAATTACTTCATATTTGCACATCCCTACATATACTTGAAAAACTAGGGGTGCCTGGGTGGTTCAGTCAGATAAGCATCTGCCTTCAGTTCAGGTCATAATCCTGGGGTCCTGGGATCGAGTCCCACATCGGCATTGGGCTCCCTGCTCAGAGGGGAGCCTGCTTCTCCTTGTCCCTCTGATGCTCCTCCTGCTTGCACTTTCTCTCTTTCTGCCAAATGAATTAAAATCTCTAGAAAAAAAGAAAAGAAAAAATATATGAAAGTAACACTCCTGCTTCTTATTTGCCAAGGTAACGACCATATTTGGAAGCATCCCCAATTAAACCCAAGGAAGAGGAGGGTTGTTACCATTGAAACAGAGATCTTCATTCTTCTCTTCAGGACCAAACTGCAGACAAAGCACAAGCTACTAGTCAAGCCATACAATGACGTGACTCATAAGTTGTTTTTCAGAACTTTGTATAATAATATACATTTACATATTACACAAAGTAACAAAAGAAAAGACCCATTCCTTTTTTTTCAGTGTTCCAAGATTCGTTACCCATTCCCCACATCCAGTGCTCCATGCAATAGGTGCCCTCAGTACCCACCACCAGGCTCTCCCATCCCCCCACTCCCTCCCTCCAAGTCCCTCAGTTTGTTTCTGTGTTCAAAGTCTCTCTTGTTTCGTTTCTCTCCCTGAATTACCCTACTTCTCATTTACTTTCCTCCTCCTACTGGAAAAGACCCATTCTTAAGTGGTCCCCTTCACCATCCCCATCTTCCTATTTCATTGTAACACTACAGTCTCATTTGGGAGATAAGATACCATCAAATGACAGTTCCTTCTATGTTTTTCCTTCTCCACTGTCTTTTGTTTGCAATTGCTTTTGCAAATGTTATTGGGGTTACTACGTTTAATGCACTATGTTCCCCTGTGACTGAGATATGTGTTATAAGAAGGAACAATTTGTGAAATGATGTTTGAACATCCTGCATTATCTTAATGTCTTCTTAAAAGTCTTGTCACTAGGGTGCCTGCGTGGCTCAGTTGGTTAAGCAACTGCCTTTGGCTCAGGTCATGATCCCAGAGACCAGGGATCGAGTTCCACATCAGGCTCCCTACTCGGCAGGGGGCCTGCTTCTCCCTCTCTCATTCCCCCTGCTTGTGTTCCCTCTCTTGCTGTGTTTCTCTATGTCAAATAAATAAAATCTTAGAAAAAAAAATTCTTGGGACGCCTGGGTGACTCAGTTGGTTGGGCGACTGCTTTCGGCTCAGGTCATGATCCTGGAGACCCGGGATCGAGCCCCACATCCGGCTTCCCGCTCAGCGGGAAACCTGCTTCTCCCTCTCTCAGTCCCTCTGCTTGTGTTCCCTCTCTAGCTGTGTTTCTCTCTGTCAAATACATAAATAAAATCTTTAAAAAAAAAATCTTGTCACTAGAATATAATTCCACTGACCCCTAGGTGAGCATGTGCCACAGGAATTTCAGCTATCCAAGTGGACCTACAATCCAGGGACCGTATAGCCATGTGCATAAGTACGAGCTGTCTGTATAGACAATGCATCTCCGCAAAGTTTTCGTTACTATTTACACAGATAAGTTATAATCGCTATGTGACAGTTGAGGTGTTATGCCCTAGACAGATTTTCCCCAGATGTACTGCATGAAATTGACATTTTCAAGTTTCTTCAGCAGGATATAAAGATTTTATATAAATGGAAATTTTCCATTTCCTAAGTGACATTCTAAATGCTGTAACTGGCTTATACAGGTACCAGACAAGAATTTTATTCATTCTAACTGAAGAAATAGGCAAGAAACTAATTGTAATAAAATCTCTATAATTTTTACTGATTTTGTCTACTAACTAAAAATAATTCTCCCCAGACCAAATATGAAAATAACTAAATTTAAAACTATTCCTCTTTCTTTCCTGTCCATCATTCCTAACCCTCAGACAAATGTAACAAACAAATTAAGTTAATCAGGTGAGACCTTCTCACTTCTCTCTTAGACTGTGCATACAATGTAAGAAAAACAGCAGAGAAAAGAGTTCTGGTAATGATTTGCTAGAAATTGATACACTTGTTTTTATAGTATTTAATAATCATTCCTAATTATCTTGCAAATCTTACTGAAAGGAAATTTAACTCACAGAACTGGTAATATAAGCCTTCTTCCCATTTTATGAGATAGCTAACACACTCTCAATGATCCCCCTTCTTGGGGAAACCTTACACACAAAGCTGGCTGCTGCCCATGGTCCTGCCCCTCTCGTTCTAACTAATTGATACAAAAGCAGATGCCTGGCCCCATGTAAGACAATTATGTTCTTTTTCTCAGCAGAATCTTGTAAAAAAGACCAAGGGTAATGAGATGTCCGCTCATTAAAGGTAGCATAATAGAAGTGGTGTCTCCACACCTCTGTTCCTGGTACAAACAGGATTACCTTTCCACCTGTACTACACATAGCTGGACCGCTCAGTTCTTCCCAACATTTTATGCCATAACTCCCACCAGGTATTCAACATTCACCCCCTCTGGTTGTGTAACATAATAAGAATACATTCTCACTGCCAAACACCAAAAAGGAAATCTAGTCACATTTCTCAAGGCTAAAGTAGTTCCTTTTTAAATCACTATTTAGTTTTCTTTAAAAGGTTAACATTGCTAAAATTCTATCTAGAGAAAGAAATAAGTTTATGACAATGCCCAAGAACTGTTTTTATAAGATCTTCTAGCATCATCCGCATGTTTGTTTTAATAAAACCTTCAAGGGGCGCCTGGGTGGCTCAGTTGGTTAAGTGCCTGCCTTCGGCTCAGGTCATGATCCTGGAGACCCGGGACCGAGTCCCACATCAGGCTCCCTGCTTGGCAGGAAGCCCTCTTCTCTCTCTTTCATTCCCCTTGCTTGTGTTCTCTCTCTGGCTGTGTTTCTCTCTGTCAAATAAAACCTTTTAAAAAAAAATAAAGAGTAAAACCTTCATAGAATACATACAAGTGGAATTTTTCAAGTGTTTAAAACCAAAACATTTCTTCCTGTTCACTCCTTGAGTTCTTTCTGTCATTAATATAACATGTTTTTTAACAATTTCGAATCAAGGACCTATGCCATTATTATTTTACACACTTTCCTGTTATAATTATTTTCATGGAGTGTGACTGAGCTGGAATCATCGTCTTTTATCATGATTTCTGGACAGCATCAAAATATTTTTTACTACAATAACAGCAATATATTTACTTAACGTGTAATAATACTATTTAAATTATTGATATGCAAAGTTAGCAAAATCCCTTTCTCCAGATTACAAAGCTTAAACTTTTAATATTTTATGTTGTTGACTCTCTCTTTTCTCTTCTCTCTCAGCTTGACTCTTTAAAGTCTGTACCATTTCTCAAGCGGAAGAAAGCAATTTCATCATTGGCAAATAAGATCTCTCTTGCTTATTTCACACATCTCCAATTCCGCCTCTTCCAGGGTTCCTCTTTCCAAGTCCTTGAAGGCTTATCTTACATATTAGATCTATAGATGACTCTTAATTATAGTATCACTTACAATGCTTAGTTGTGAGATTTAGTTAATGAATTTTTAAGATAATTTTGATATATTCAAGTGCTGAATGATCATTGTAAAACCCTAAAAAGAGAGAGAGAAAATAATAAGTGGATAAAGTCTAAATAAATTATAGATAATACAAAGAAAATCATACATGATTCCCCACTAGAAACAAAAACTAGTAATATTTTGGTGTAATTTCTATTCATGGTAACTTGAGATTGTTCTTCATTGAGACTGGGTATAGTCAAGATTTCCACCAAGTTTGACCTGCACTTTCTTTAGCAACAAAATTCCCATCTTTTAGCTAACAGCCACATTACTACCCACTTAAGGATCTCATTTTGCATCCTCCTTGTAGCTCCCAGGTCGCATGGCTCAATTAGAGCCAATGACGTGGGAGCAAATGTCCTTCTTCTTGTTCATGCTCCTGGGTACGTCCTCTGTTATACTTTTCCTCTTCTTTCTGTCTAGAAGTCAATGAGAACCAGTTCTTTGATCATTAAAATGAAAACTTCATGTAAAAAAAGGAAAAACTGCTCTAAGAGCTCTAAATTACCATCTTCTGAACTATTTATTTGAGAAAGGAAAAGTCTATCATAAGCTGTCATATTTAAGGTCTCGATATTGTAAAATTTTATATTCAATCCATTCCAGACAATTGTACTAGAAGTGGTCTGCCACTCTCACAAACCCTAGAATAGAAGGTACTGGCTTGGCAGTGGGCGAAGACACAGACTGTTTTGTCTTGGAAGTTGGTTGTGATAAGGTAAAAAGCAGAACATATGCCAATAGAGCAAATAACGAAAACCCAAGCCTCGTTCCTTATATGGGTCAAAGGAAACCCAATTAAGGTGTTGGAAAGATGGTAAAACTGAGCATAGGACCAATAAATGAGAAATTTTTGTTAAGAACTGTATCTAGGGAGACATAGAGAAATATTGGCCAAAAGATCCAGACTTCCAGTTATAAGATAAGTAAGTTCTGGGGAGGGCACCTGGGTGGCTCAGTGGGTTAAAGCCTCTGCCTTCAGCTCAGGTCATGATCTCAGGGTCCTGGGATTGAGACCCGCATGGGACTCCCTGCTCAGCAGGGAGCCTGCTTCCTCCTCTCTCTCAGCCTGCCTCTCTGCCTACATGTGATCTCTGTCAAATAAATAAATAAAATCTTAAAAAAAAATAAGTTCTAGGGATCTAATGTATAGTTTGGTGATGATAATTAACAATACAATATTGGATACTTGAAAGTTGCTAAGAGAGTAGGCCATAAATGGTCTCAGCATAGAAAATAAACAGGAATTATACAAGGTGAGGGAGTGTTACGTAACACTGTGGAATCATTTTACACTAAGTGTGTCAAATCAACATGAAAATAGCTTAAACTTACTCAGTGCTATATGTCAATTATATCTCAATAAAGCTAGAAGGAAAAAAAAAAAAAGAAAAGAAAGAAAAATTGCAACCTGGGCAAGGATCCTGTTCTGCAAGGCTATTACTCAGAGAAGCCCACTTCTATTTATTTGTATTTATTTATTCATTTATTTATTTTGACAGAGAGAGAGAGGCAAAGGGAGAGGGAGAGAGAATCTCAAGCAAGCTCCACATCCAGCAGTGAGCCCAATGCAGGTCTTGATCTCACCACTTTGGGATCATGCCCTGAGCCAAAATCAAGGGTCAGGCACCTGGGTGGCTCAATGTCCAACTCTTAGTTTCAGGCTATGATCTCAGTTTCAGAGTATGATCTCAGGGTCGTGAAATCAAGCCTCACATTGGACTCTGAGCTTAGCATGGAGTCCACTTGAGAGTCTCTCTCTCCTTCTCCCTCTGCCCCTCTCCCTTCTTGTGCTCTCTCTCTTTCTCTCTCTCAAATAAATCTTTAAGAAAAAAAAAAGAGAGAGAGAGAGTCAGACATTTAACCCACTGTGCAACCAGGTGCCCCTCAAATACATTTGGTTTAAAAACAGAATAAAAATACAATTCAATAACATCACAAATCTAACAATAGTCAACTATAAATTACTGAATGACAATTATAGCATTAACACTGTACTTAGTGTAATTAAAAATAAACACCAAAAAAATCCTATATCTAGATACAATTTGCACCGATGGCTCCTTTGACATGGAACTGACTGGAAAGCTAATTAAATACACCTTCTACGTTATGGAGGACTTTTTATTGCCAGAGTAAGCACAACCTGATTTAAAATGATATAATTCTGCGATTCCTAAAACACCTCCTGTCCCCGCAAACTATACCAACGGAGCACACTTTCCAATGCAGACTTCAAATGTGGTCATAAAAGAAAACGGACAAAGGGACCAGAGAAACAAATGGACAAAAGAGTTCCTCTGGAGACTAGAACAAGAACTAACCAAGCACAGTTTGCAATGCCAATACTTGCTCAGCAGGATTTGATTATTGCTATGGGCAAGTGACTGCCCTGTGTTCCCTTTATTCGCTTTTCTGAATGAGATTTTTAATTGAAGTTATCTTGGTCTTTCTCCATTATTGTTTAATGTGTATAGAGAAGGAGCAGATAATTTATCTATTGGCTTGTAGGTCACCAAATCACCAGGAACCACATACTGACTTAGTAGAAAGAACCAACAGTGAGGTTGGCATTTAAAAGTAGTAACTGGATATGGTTTTCATTATTAACTGTGGAGGTGACTGTGTGAGTTCTATATATGGTAAAAGGACTGCAGATGGATATTACGGTAGCCACAGGGCTAGGTTAAGGTATAGACGGCTAATTTTCCCTGACATGTATCCATTCTTCCTTCAGTAAATAGAGCTGCCAGTTTTTAGCTGGGTGTATAACCACACAGATTTTCCACTGCTAGACTCCCTTGTAGCTTTGAGTGGACATGTGACAAAGTTCTAACAAAGAGGGTATGAGTTAAAGTGATGATGCCACTTCCTGGTTCTACCTCTAAAAACATTTTGTGCTTACCCTTCTGGTCCCCTTTTTTCCCTCATGAACTGAGATTTGGTGTGGACAGTTGCAAATGCCTAATAATCTGAGACATAAATCTTGAGTATGGCAAGACACCTGATCAGCTGTGGGACCCTAAGATTTGAACTGTGAAATGAGAGAGAAATATCATGTAAGGTACTCTCTCTCACTTGCAACATATTAACCTATAATCAAATACTCTGATCTTTTCTAGGTTTTTAACATCATCTATTTTCCTAACCAATGCACACAAAGCCTAGTAACAGCAGGGCAGAAAAAAAGGTTCTTCCTCATTAGAAAGGAGTGAAGGAAAGAGGATTGGAATATTTACAGGTTTTTGGTTTTGTTCTTGTCACATACACAAATATTATGTTAATATATAGCTTTGTGCTAATTTTGTGTTTTACTTAGAAGTCCTCAAGTTATTGAAAAATATTTTAGGGCCTTTATTCTGCACGACAAATTAGTCGAGAAGAGTGGCAGTTACTGGAAGCTGAGTTTTGTAGAAACATCACTGAGACAGTGAAGGTGTCTGCACAGATCACTGATTGGAAGATCATGGGGTCAATCTTTGGGCCGAGGGGCAAATAGCATGGAGAGGTAGGAAATGTCTTACCTGTCTTAGCGTAGGCATTCAAGCTTGCTGTTTCAGGAGATGAATTATAGAAATGAACAACCTTTTTTCTATTTTCTATCACCTTTCAGCTTATTAAAATTTCTCCCAAAACTTATTTCCCTGAAGTGTGAGTATTCTATGTTATGAGTTTTCATTGTTCTTCTCCTCCATTTCCATAATATTTTAGTGGAAATTTAGGAGTTATATACTACTTTGTTTACTATCTGCCTCTCCTGTTACAGCATAAGATCCACTGAGGAGAAATTTTTTGTCTGTCTTGTTTTTAGCACCATCTCCAAATCACAGACCAGAAACTGGCCCAGAGTAAGTCTTTTTTTTTTTTTTAAGATTTTATTTATTTATTTGACAGAGAGAAACACAGCCAGAGAGGGAACACAAGCAGGGGGAGTGAGAGAGGGAGAAGCAGGCTTCCCACCAAGCAGGAAGCCCGATGTGGGGCTCGATCCCGGGTCTCCAGGATCATGACCTGAGCCGAAAGCAGTCACCCAACCAACTGAGCCACTCAGGCGCCCCCAGAGTAAGTCTTCAATAAACTTTTGCTTCCTGAATAAATGAATGAATGACTCAATCAATCCAATAATTTAGGAACCATTACCTAGATACCATTTTAAGCTCCAAGTTCCTTCTTTACATTTTTCTCTTGAGTTGTCATCCACATGAACTATAAATAAAATAGATGAGTAATAGGAATTGGGCAGAAAATTGTGGTAAGAAAAGAGAATAATTTTACAATCACACAAAATAAAGGCTGAGCCTTATATGAAACATTTTTAAAAGAAACCTCTTTGACCAAATTTACTATACAGTTACTCATCACCATGTTTACCTTCACCAATTTGATTTCCATCAAACATTTCTGAGAGAATGTTAGATAAGAATATTCCGAACCTTGAAAAAAAGAAAAAAAAACATAATTTTATAGGTTTCAGGTTTGGTATATTAATTTTTTCTTTTCTTCTGCTATAGTAAAAATTACTGAACATAAACTCAAAAACTGCCTTATACTGGTCCACAATGAATGCAGGCAGAATAGCCCAGTTAAGCACTTTGAAAACAAACTTGGTCTCCATCTGCCCCATCAGTTATTTCCATGGCCCAAAATATGAGTGAACAAATAGCCCTTCCAGGGTTGCTCTGTAGATTAACAGATGTTGGCTTTATCAGGTGGATAAGGAAAAATCAGCTGAAAGCTAATTGATCTTCAAAGAAATGTTTTCCCTTCCATTGTTTTTTAGAAACAACATGTAAAACGTTAGGGAGAATGGCATCCTAAAGATCAAGTTGTAACATCTGTAAGCAGAGAAAGGGAGTAAATGGAGATATTGTTTCTTAATGATGATCTCATTAATTAAAATCTTCATATATATCCAGATCAAGCCATCCCTGTATAAAGCATTGTGATAATACACACTTCCAGGTTAGTCGGTCTATGTTAATCTTGACCATTTTGCTTTTAACGTCTCAAAACTTTTTAACATTTCTTCATCAATTTCTCTACCCCAGTAGTAAAACATTTACTAATATATACAAGTTCAAAGTTAAACTAATACACATTTACTATTTTTTATTTTTATTATTTTAAGATTTTATTTTTATTTATTTGACAGAGAGAAACACAGCTAGAGAGGGAACACAAACAGAGGGAGTGAGAGAGGGAGAAGCAGGCTTCCCGTTGAGCAGGGAACCCGATGTGGGGCTCAATCCCGGGACCCCAGTATCATGACCTGAGCTGAAGGCAGTCGCTTAACCAACTGAGCCACCCAGCTGCTCCCCCATATTTACTATTTTTAAAGATGAAAAGTATTAAGCCTTGGATTGGACTGAAGAATTAAGAATTTGGGATTTATTATTGCCTGGACTTGGGGCCAAGAATATCTCATTTAACTTAATGGTAGCCAATAAGTTCTAGTTTTATATAAATCAAAGTGATCTTTCAAGCATCAAATTGACATAGGTAGCAGAATCTGCTCTTTGGCTACAAGATTGTATAACTTTTTACTATTTTCATATTCCTATGAGCACCTCTCTGCGGTGTCCATAGGTTCTCACTCAGGGCTGACCCCAGGACAAATCACTGTGTTAGACACAGTGGCTCAGATACCCCACAACCTCTCTCTTTGCCCTTTTCTTATCCCCCCTTTAGCCCTTGGCCCTCTGGCTCTGGCTATACAGTTTTTTTGTCAAAACCTGCTCTCAAGAAATGATCAAAAGCACACTCACACTAAAGAATATTTGACAAATAGTTTCAAAAGTGAGCTCTTTTTTAAAAAAGATTTTATTTATTTATTTGACAGAAAGAAACACAGCAAGAGAGAGGACATAAGCAGGGGGAGTGAGAGAGGGAGAAGCAGGCTTCTGGCCAAGCAGGGAGCCCTTGTGGGGCTGGATCCTAGGAGTCAAGGATCATGACCTGAGCTGAAGGCAGATGCTTAACGACTGAGCTACCGAAGGCACCCCAAAAGTGAGCTATTTTAAGTTGCTCTGAATTTAAATGCACAGAAGCCAAAAACATTAAGTTTGTACTGAAATCCCTAAATATAATTTCCATTTTTAGCAATGTTATCTTTGCCCTTCTAGACCTCTTGCCTCCCTGCTTGCTCCTCCTCTCATTGGAGGAAGAGTTCCCCCAATGACTGTTTATGTTTGGGCTTGTGTTCAGTCGGAGAGTGTGAGGATGTAGCCTCACACATGCATCTGTGTGTGTGTGTGTGTGTGTGTGTGTGTGTGTGTCTATGTGTGTCTGCTTTTGCAGGGTGTGCATGTGTGTGCATGTTTGAAGGTGTGACATGTGAGGGATATGTGTGTGTAATGTTTTTCTGTTTTTGTTTTTTAAGATTTTATTTATTTGACAGAGAGAAACACAGCCAGAGAGGGAACCGAAGCAGGGGGAGTGAGAGAGATAGCAGAAGGCTTCCCGCTGAGCAGGGAGCCCGATGTGGGGCTGGATCCCAGGACTCTGGGATCATAACCTGAGCCAAAGGTAGACGCTTAACAACTGAATCACCCAGACGCCCGGATGTGCATGTAATGTTACTGTGGACATAAAGGGAGGGCTTCTTGGATTCTTATAATCAGACATGTAAAACCACTTTGTATTTTAAAGCTCCTTTAGTTTTCCTGAAAAATAGTCAAGAAAATATTTGAATATTATTCCACATTGAGAAAGATATCGAAAGGTGATGATGAGTAAATGCTTGTAATGCTTAAAAAGGTACAATGTTTAAGGTACCCTTGAGCTTCTTTTTTTGCCGCCTATACCTTGGGTTCCTCCACTTTATGTCCTCAGGTCTACATCTTGTGTGAAACAGAACAAAAGAAAAAACAGCTTTATTACCTACCCTTTGTGCTGAAATTTAAATTCATTCCTTTCAATAGCACATTCTTGGGATTTGCAGCTGGCTCCACGCATTTCAAGAGAAGAAAATTTGCCTCCACCTCTCCGTGGCCATGTTTGAAGCGGCCGCTTGATCCGCGAGGCCGCAGGGCCATCTACAGGACACTGTCCTTTCTGTGCAGACCTCCTTCGCCCAGGGCCCTAGCGAACATGTCACCAAGTGATTTCTATTTGGTGTGTGTGTTCGGGGAGCTTTATCAGCACAAGCAGCCGCGGAAATGCTGATACGCCTGTCAGCGAGGAGGAGAATGTCCCAGAAAATGTAAGGAGTTAAGTGAGCGACTGGCAGATCTGTCAGCTCAGCATTCACCTCAGAAAATAAGAAAAGGCTCAATCTGCAGACAGACATGCTTGTGATTTCCTTACTAGGTGTCACAGGCAACCCAATCCTTCCAGATATAGGAACAGTACTGAGAAGGGGGTATTAAAATTTTACCCAGTAACAGCTCAGATAGAAAATAAAGCAAGCTGACAGAGCAGAAAGAGCTTCAAATTAAAACTAACCTGGACTTAAATCCAGGGTCTTCCAGATAGAGGATGAATGACCTTAAGCAAGCCGTCTAACTTGTATTGGGCTCAGTTTCCTTATCTGGAAAACGGGCATAAATACCTACTTTACGCAGCTGTTGTAAAGGACACATGAGGTAATATTTTTAAGAAACAGACCCAGACACTGACACCAATAAATGATTGGAAATTAGTTATTATTGGACCACAACCACAAGTCTGCTACAAACACTGTGCTTCATCATCTACGCGGTGCTGGTTCTTTCCTCCGCCGTCATTGTGGTCATTCGCCTTTTTTGTTTGCTTGTGTTATTAGATTTTTGTCTGCTTCTTAAATTCTGTGATTTATTCATGTTTGTACTCCCAGATGGTACTGTACTGTCCTGAATATCATCATAAAAACAGCAGATAAACTTTACTGGATATTGTCAGGCCCTCTTCTAAGTACTTTAACTTTCTAAATACTCATGACACTCCTGTTAGAGATTTCCTACTGTTGCCCTCATTTGATGATGAGACATTCCCTAAGTTGTCCCTTATCAGAGGGCCAAATAAATTTCAAAGCTGAGATTCCACACATAGACATCTGGCCTTTTGACCAGCAATGCAATTACACTGAAGAAGAGGAAAGAAAATCCGAACACGAAATCAGGTGGAGGCTGCCACCCAGTGAGAAAGCCTTTGAATTGCAGTGAATTAACCAGAAGTCTGGGGAGATGGAAGCAAATTATACTAAGAACGGAGGAAAGAAGGCTCCAGAGAGAGGTGTGCCCGAGGCTGAACAGCATCTGAATCCACTGAGAAACTGAACCAGCGGTGGGGCTTGTAAATTTTCAAGATTATTAGATTCATTTCATTTGTTGACTTGGAATCTATACCTAGGCCACCAATCGAAAATATTTTGAAAATAAAGACTTCCATCATAAACAAGAATACATTTGAAAGAGCTGACATTTAGATAGTCCAGGTACCCATAAACCACCACTGGACCATGTCTCATTTATTTCTGTCGCCGCAGGAAGCACATTAAGTATCAGCAGACCTCGTTTTCTGATGGAAAGATTCATTAACACTACTTGGCATTAAACTCTGGGAGGTACTTACTATGTATTGATTAATAATTAATGAAGAGAAGTGTGAGTGGGTCAATGGGAAGGAGGCTATAGGACAGTGGTGTAAAAGTGATTAGACACTAAAGTCCGGAGCTCCTGCTGCAATCAGGGAAGTGTTAAACTGCTCTCTAGGATGGGAGTTGTTTTCTGCTCAGGTATAATCAGGAAGTTCTTTCAACCCCAAATCCAGAGGCTCATAAAACTCTTCTCAGCACCATGGTCCTGCAGGAATATCCTTAGTGTAAACCGTGAATGTGAGCAAGACCGAGAACTGTAACACCAAAAATCAAAGAAGCCCTTCGCAGATAATGTCTCACTCATGGCAGCGATTTAAGAAAGTGCCAGCTTTGGAAAAATACAATGACATGGAGAAAATAAGATTTAATTGTTAATAGTAATAAGGACCTTATTACATATTAACATCCATTGCTTCCTACAGAGCTTTGCCTGGGTCAGTCAGTCCTTACATTTTCATGAGCTTTCTTGGGAATATATTGAGCACTTACTGTGTGTCTGACACATTAGGTGTTTTCCCCGATAAGAGCTCATTTTACCATGACAAAAATCCTGCCACTCAGTTATTCTAGATGAAGAACCAAAGCTCAGAAAATGTAAGTAGCTTGACTAACTCACCCAGCCCAAACTATAAAAGTTAGCATTTGGAAGTCCCACGGACACTGACTGAATAGGCATTTTTTTGGTACAGGTACTCTGTAAATGCAGAAGGTAAAATATAAGAGCAAAACTTGAAAATACTATAAAGGTAAAGACAAAGAAGGAAAGGGAGGCTAAGATAGTAAATCACAGTTTGCTGCTAAGCTGAACCCAGGAATGGAATACAGGAAACCTAGAGAAATGTGTATCGAATCTGTCCAAAAATCTCCTTCACTGAAAAATTTAAGACTTCCAGTAAGACTTTTGAAAAAACTAGCCTGCCATCCAAATATATATTCTCTGAGGAAAGACAGAACTACTATTTTAAAAAAAAAATGGGTCTAAGCAATGATGATACAAATTCAACCTTTGAATTAACTAATTACGGAAAAGAAACTACAGCCCATGATAATTCTATGAAATAAATTCGGAGATAGACATATATTCAGTCTAACCTAGGAAGTTTACTGGTGTGAATCTGTCCTAAGATATGTTCTTTAAAAATAAGACATTTTTTTGCTGCATTAAAGTGTTTAGCATAATTTATTTATAATAGTCCGTGAAGAATACACCAAGAAAGGAAAGTGTTTATAATTAACTTTGGCAGATAAGAAACAGAGCATCGGTTAAATTTGAATTCCAGATAAGTAACAATTTTTTTAAGTAAAACTATTTCCTTTGCAATAGTTTAGACATACGTATGCAAAAAATGCTGTTCATCTGAAATACAAATTTAATAGAGTACCCTGTACATTTATTTGCTAAACCTGATTGTCAGGTTGACAATAATGTTGAGTTGAAAGAAAGTAGGATACAAAATTTTATATACAAATGGATTTGAGCTAGGTTTTTTTAAAAAAATGCAACATTGGGGGGTGCCTGGGTGGCTCATTTGGTTAAGCAACTGCCTTCGACTTAGGTCATGTTCCTGGAGACCCGGGATCGAGACCCACATCGGGTGCCCTGCTCAGCGGGAAGCCTGCTTCTCCTTCTCTCACTCCCCCTGCGTGTGTTCCCTCTCTGGCTGTGTTTCTCTCTGTCAAATAAATAAAATCCTTAAAAAAAAAAATGCAACATTGGGCGTTCTTGTATCCTTTGTTTTTTTTTTTAAGATTTTTATTTATTTATTTGACAGAAAGAGAGATCACAAGTAGACAGAGAGGCAGGCAGAGAGGAGGAAGCAAGCTCCCTACTGAGCAGAGAGCCCAATGTGGGCCTCGATCCCAGGACCCTGAGATCATGACCTGAGCTGAAGGCAGAGGTTTCAACTCACTGAGCCACCCAGGCCCCCTATCCTTTGTCTTTTTAGAAAATGTTTCTGTACTTCCAGTTATTTCTTTAATTAATATGCTTTACTATTTAAACTTAAACAATGAAAATTTCTTTTTATGAAAAAAACAGACCCACCAGTATTTTTAAAGGTTAGGATACATTTACAGAGTAGCAGACATCTCTTAATGGGATGAGAGTTAACATCATGGAAAGTGTGTTAAGTAT
>PITA01027526.1:0-20815 GCA_004023965.1 Spilogale gracilis | reverse complement strand
AGTATTACCCAGCCACAAAAAAGGAGGAAATCTTGCCATTTGCTACCACACAGATGGACCTTGAGGGCATTCTGCAAAGTCAAATAAATCAAAGAAAGGCAAAGACCTCATTTATATGTGAATCTACAACAAAAAATGCAAGACAGAACAGATTAGTGGTTGCCAGAGGTGGGGGTAGGCGGTGGGTGAAATGGTGAAGAAGGTCAAAAAGTATAAATTTCCCGTTAGAAAATACATAAGTCAGAGGGATATAATGCACGGCATGGCAACTATAGTTAATAAGACCGTATTGTGGGGGCGCCTGGGTGGCTCAGTTGGTTGAGCAACTGCCTTCAGCTCAGGTCATGATCCCGGAGACCTGGGATCGAGTCCCATATATCGGGCTCCCTGCTCGGCAGGAAGCCTGCTTCTCCCTCTCTCACTCCCCCTGCTTGTGCTCCCTCTCTGGCTGTGTTTCTCTCTGTCAAATAAATAAATAAAATCTTTAAAAAAAAAATACCGTATTGTGTATTTGAAAATTGTTGAGAGTAGATCGTTAAAAGTTCTCATCACGAGAAAAAACACTATGTGTGGTGATGGATGTTAAGCAGACTTACTGCAGTGTTTTACAATATATACAAAAAAACCCCCAAATCATTTTGCACACCTGAAACTAATGTCATGTCAATTATGTCTCAATTAAATGATAAGAAAGAGTTAACAAGAAAAAGAGTAAAAGTCTCACTATGTAATATTATTATTAAACTATTATAAAAAGTATTACAAAAACTATCAGGGTTGAAAGGAATCTTAGAGACATCTAGTCCAACCCTCAAAACCAGATACAAAAGTCTTCTCGCCAACAGCTTACGGCTCTCTGCCTGAGTATTTACAAAGACCCTCACCCATGGTTCTCGAATCCACTGTTGAATTACTGTTTTGGCAAAGTTCTTCCTTAGATGAACTAAAATCAGTCTTCTTGTAACTTCCACCATTGATTACAGTTCCACCCTCCAAAACATCATGGAGTTAAAGGTTTTCCCAAATGATGTTAAAAAACAAAAAAAGGGGCGCCTGGGTGGCTCAGTGGGTTAAAGCCTCTGCCTTCGACCCAGGTCATGATCTCAGGGTCCTGGGATCGAGGCCCGCATCCGCTCTCTGTTCAGCAGGGAGACTGCTTCCTCCTTTCTCTGCCTGCCTCTCTGCCTACTTGTGATCTTTCTCTGTGTCAAATAAATAAATAAATAAAATCTTTAAACAGAACAAAACAAAATGAAAAAACAAAAAAAGTACATGCTCCTTGTAACAATTCAAACCTTATCAAGTATAAGGTATAGAGGCAGTAAATTGCCTACTTTAATCTCACAGTAATGCTAAGCCTCCAATAACCTATTCAGCAGTTTATACATCCACATATTTTTCATTTTTTAACTAAAAATTTAATATCTATTACCCATCAAATTGCTTTTTGTCATTGACAATCAATATATCATATATGTTCTTGTTAGGTCAATACACCATACATAAATCAATTCATTCTTTTCAACAGCGGCAAAATGTTCCATAACCTAGGTAAACTTCTTTAAGAATATTCAGGATGTTTCCATTTTTTTCCTATATACAAAACAATGATACAGTAAATACTCTTACACATGTCCTTATGCGTTAGTGCTTTTTTATCTGTAGGGTAGGTTCCAGGAAATGCGCTTTCCAGGCCAAAGGATATGGGAATATTTCATTTTAATACATTCCTAGATTACTTTCAAAAAGGCTAGAAATTCTTGGACTTGTACTCATTTCCTCACACATTTCCCAGCACTGGGAGTTAGGAATTTTCAGAAATTAGGCCAAGCTGAAGGGAGAAACAGTTTGCTGTGGTTGTTCTAACTGCAATTTCAAAACTACTTTCAGGCTGAGCAAGTCTTCACTTTCGTTTGGCCATTTCCAGTTACTTCTCCTTTTAATTCATTACCTCTAACTTCTGCTTATTTGCCTATTGGTTTACTTGTTTATTACTTTATATAAGCTCTTGTTTATTATAGCATTTATCATATATTTTGTGAATAACCTCTCCAGGTCATGGTCTTTATGTATTTAGCATGCAATAAATATTTATTTATTTTATTTATGGCATATAGCATGCAACAGAAGCTCTCTCTGTGAGCAGGGACACTGGCTGTTTAGGACACCACTGTATCTTTAGCACCAAGAACAGTGCCTGGTAAACAGTATGTTCTCAATAAAAATAATGAATGAAAAAATATAGACGCCTAGGATTTTTACGTAGCCAAGTCAATCAGTCTTTTCCCTTATGGTTTCTGGGCCATCAGAATAGCTCTATTAGTTTTACTTTTTTTTGCAATTAATCCATCTTGAATTTGTTTTTGACCTGGAATGAAGCAGGCTAAACAGTTTGACTCCGCATTTTGGCCACTACTTTGTATAAAAAGCATTACATAAAATGCAAATTCAGGGCACCTGGCTGGCTCAGTTGGTAGAGCATGCAACTCTTGATCTAGGGGTTATAAGTTTGAGCCCCAGGTTTGGTGTAGAGATTGCTTAAAAAATATTTTTTTTAATTAAAAAATATTAAAAAAATGCAAATTTCTGGGTGCCTAGGTGGCTCAGAGGGTTAAGTCTCTGCCCTTGGCTCAGGTCATGATCAGGTCCTGGGATCAACTCCTACATCGGGCTCTCTGCTTAGTGCGGAGCCTGCTTCCCCTGCTATTTCTCTGCCTGCCTCTCTGCCTATTTGTGATCTCTCTTTCTGTCAAATAAATAAATAAAATATTTATAAAAAATGCAAATTCCCTTTCGATTTTAAGATGTTCTATACATTAGAATATAAATACACTCCACCATCCATTTTATGCGCTATTAAAATAACCGAAAAGGGGTGCCTGTGTGGCTCAGTCATGGTGACTGGCTGCCTTCAGCTCAGGTCATGGTGCCGAAGTCCCAGGATGGATCCCTGCACCAGGCTCCCTGCTCAGCAGGAGGCCTGCTTCTCCCTCTCTCACTCCCCCTGCTTGTGTTCCCTCTCTAGCTGTGTTTCGCTCTGTCAAATATATAGATAAAAATCTTAAATAAATAAATAAATAAATAAATAAAATTTAAAAAATGATAGAGCCTACTTTATTGACAGTTAATTTTGCTCAGGATTGTTTAATTATATATAATTACTTTTGTCTTAATTATCAACCAACTCAAAAGCTGGATCATCAAGGTGTCCACTCACAAAAAATTTAAGTCTGCTGTTTATCACATCTACTCTAAAAAAAATCATTGCGTGTGATTTTTAAAATAACATATTCTGGATTCACACAGTTACTCAAATTCTGGTATGAAAAAACCCTTTTAGCCAGAAATTACCTTTTGTAAAAATAATTAAGAAAAATATGGACACATAGTGGTATGCAATGAATCTAATATTATACACAGTTGAACACTGAGGTTAAACCACATTTATGTATAATGTTATAATTCTGAAATATGTTAGTTTAAAATTTTTCCAAGATTTCTTTAAGGTACAAACACTTCCACCTCTCCATGAAGCCTTCCTAGGTCAAAGTGATGACTTCTTTTTCTGGACTCTTCTAGTGATTCTTGTTTATACCACTCCTAGGGCACTGCTCACAAAAATTGATCTCAAGTAAACTTAAATTGTCTCCTCAGTGGTTACACTATTTTCCGTCAGCATAAAGAGCTGCTGTCGAAGTTTTGATAATTTACATTTTTCCCCCTTAGCAGTCACTTTCCCTTTTTACTCAGATATCTAAAGGATTTCTGTCTTTTAAAGTCCAGTAATGTTTCTAGAATGACTTATTGTCTACCATTCTACAACAATATTCGTAGGTAGGCTGTCTCCTCTTCCAAAGTGTGGTTTTAATTTTTATATATTTCCGGTAAGTTTTCTAGAATATAGCATTAAGTATTTATTCTGTTCACCTGCTTCAGTTTTCTTTTTCAATTACCTCTATCATCTGTATGCTAGATCTGCTTTACATATTTTCAATAGCTACTTTTATCTCTTTATTTCTTATTTTTTAAAATTCCTTCTTTGGGGACAGCTGGGTGGCTCATTTGGTTAATCATCAGCTTCTTGATTTTAGTTTAGGTGGTGATCTCAGGGTTGTGAGATCAGAATCCCATGTTAACATGGAGCCTGCTTAAGATTTTCTCTCTGCCTCTGCCCCTCCCCATCAAAAAAATTCCTTCCTTTTATGTTTCTACTTCTTTCAAGGAATTACTTGTGTTTATTTGCTATTGGGTTTCTTTTGGTTTTGCCTCCAATTCTGAAGTTATTGTTTATTTGTGATTAGAACTCTTTACATCATCTTTGAATTATTCTAAGTCTGATTTCCATTGTCATTTTCCCTTTTTCTTTTTTCTAAAGAGAGGAGAACTTTTTTAAAAAAAGATTTTATTTATTTGACAGAGAGAGACACAGCAAGAGAAGAGACACAAGGAGGGGGAGTGAGAGAGGGAGACACAGGCTTCCCGCTGAGCAAGTAGCCGGATGCGGGATTCCATCCCAGGACTCTGGGATCCTGACCTGAGCCAAAGGCAGATGCTTAATGACTGAGCCACCCAGGCGCCCTTCCACTGTTAATTCTTACCTTTTATTTGTTTAAAACCTGGTCTCTGAGCTCATTTTGAATAGTCGGTTATAGTTTTATCTGTATTGAGCTCATGTCTTTGGGGATGGTTTCATTATCTGTAGCGATGTTGCCCTCTCTTATGTCCTTATAGGAGATTTTTTCCTAGTATGGCGTCAATCTTAATCCTTTTCTGTGCTTATTTTCATGTAAAAATGGTTTTCCTGAACTCTTAGAATAGGTACTCCAAGTTAACCTTTTTCTAACTTCTCAAGAACTCCATTTTGTGCTATTTTCATTTAGTGTTAAAAATGTGGAAACTAGGGGCACCTTGTCGGGCATCTGCCTTCAGCTCATGCCATGATCTGAGCATCCTGGGATCGAGTCCCACATTGGGTTCCTGGCTTGGCGGGAAGCCTGCTTCTCCTTCTCCCACCCCTCCTGCTTGTGTTCCCTCTCTCTCACTGTATCTCTGTCAAATAAATAAAATCTTAAAAAAATATGATAACTGGCTTTGTGTATTATGTGACTTCCTTGCTGTTTCCCTTCCAAGCATTTTTTTTTTTTTTAACTGGAAGATTTTGTTTACGTAATTGGTGCTGAGCTAACTTTGTAGGTGAATTGCTTGACAAGAGATCCAGGTACTTCTTGAGACTTATTCTACTTAGACAATAAAATTATGCTGTAGGCTTAAATGACAATGATCTTTACACTAATTACAGTATAAGAACCTTAAAGACAGAAATCATACCTCATTCATTTATATCCCACCACAATTCACATATGACTCTGATCTATTACATAATCAATAATACTTATTTAAATTAATAGTATGGGGTGCCTGGGTGGCTCAGTTGGTTGAGCGACTGCCTTCAGCTCAGGTCATGATCCTGGAGACCCGGGATCGAGTCCCACATCGGGCTCCCTGCTCGGCAGGGTGCCTGCTTCTCCCTCTCTCACTCCCCCTGCTTGTGTTCCCCCTCTGGCTGTGTTTCTCTCTGTCAAATAAATAAAATCTTTAAAAAAAAATCATTAATTAATAGTATGGCAGCAGAGCATTTATATCCCAGAGAATTAAGGATATTTTGAAAAAAGGCTCACACACAAGTGCATAGGTCACCCCTGAAAACTCATTTCGCATGTGTGATAACACGTCTACCCAATGCAATTATCAGGAGGATCCCCATAGACTGAGTGGGATCACAGTATCTCATGCCACCAACCAGGCATGAGAGCAAATTTCTGCAAATACTGTTTATCATATACCCAATGGGCAGGCTCCTTCTTCGTTAGTGGCAAACCGAACCCATTTGGGTCTTCAGGCTCTCATGTGCTAAGGGAAGTTTCATTCTCAAGGGGTGGATTATGACTGGGCATCGGCCCATCACAGTGTCTCATTCCCCTTGACAGTCACTGGTTCAGGTCTGGGGGTGTGACCCAATTCTGGCTGATGAGACCTACAGAGAAATCCATTGGAGAACTTCTTAGAAAAGTTTTCTCTCATAATAACAACATGGAATGCAGGAGAAAACACGACCCTCATCTTTGTCTCTGGCCGTTTGTTGTTGAGCGGTCTTGCAATCATAAGGAGCTAAGTCCCTCCTCACGTTTACCTGGCCTCCTCTTCCCTTCATCTGTGTTGTCTCTTTCCAGCCCAATTCAGATACTACTCCTAGGAGTTTTTCCTTTGTGAGGGATCCTGTCTTGGAAGGGAGTCTGGGCTGGTCAGGGGTCCAGACTTCCCCAGCTCTTTGGACCCTTCTGTGGGTCCCTTGCACTCACCCACATAATAGACTTGGTGCCCCACACTTTCCAGTAAGTGCCCGCTGGTTGTGTTGGGATTGGTCCATCATAGGGTCCATTGCCTCATGACTTTCCTCTGCTTCCTCACACAAAGCTATCGACATCATGCAGACCTTGCAGCGTTAAGTGGTTTAACACACTTGCATTTTGGGATTCTTTTTAGGGGATAGCTTGTCACCTCTGTGTGGTAAATGTTGTCCATGGGGTTTTTGGTTTTGGTGTCTAGTGGCTTTAAGATTAAAAAATTAAAATTTACCATCTTAACTATTTTTAAGCCTAGTTCAATAGTGTGGAGTACATTCACATTGTGGTCCAAACTCCAGAACTTTCTCCATCTTTCAAAACTAAAACTCACTACCCATGAAACAATTCCCATTCCTCCCTTCCCCAACCTTTGGCAATCACCCTTGTATGGCTCTGTTTTTATGAGGAGACTGAATTCAGGGGACCAACAAAGTTTGCTGCCACAGCCCCATTACTAAACTAGAACTCCTGGAGACTGGAGTGTGTTTCAAGCCCACAGCATCAATGTAGCACCCAACACAGAGAAAACACGTATTTCACCAGTGAACAAGTCACTCTTAATTCCTGCATCTTCTGGCACGGTGACAGGATGCATCCTTGTACTCATTAAAGTGATGGATGGTCAACATAAAAGTTGCCCTTGTTACCTGGACTAATACCTTTCCAGGTCAATATGTAACATGAGCTTCTGGAAAGAACACTGCCAATTCTTGATTACCCAGCTAATGAAGGGCAGGAGAGGAAGAGACTATCTCAAATTGATGGTGATTTTAAAGTACTTTATATTTTCTAGTGTATGAATTTGTTGTGGCAGATTTCCTTATTAATTATACTGGGTTCAGGCTCTCCTTGTTCACTGTAACATTCGTGGTCCCTGGGCACTACTTGCTGGTAGTGATTTGAAGGGAAGGAGGTGGGGTAGGCATTCATTGGGCAAGTGATTATAAAAAGTAAACATCTGACACAGATGTACACAGGGCAGTTAACTAAGTGGGCCTATTTGAGAACTGTTGCTGTAACAGTTGGCAAAACCAAAAGGAATAAAATCATGCATTCGCATCAAGCTTTACCATTACAAACGCTTTCAAGCCCACTACCTTGATTATATCCCACAACCATACCCCTTCATTTATTTATTTATTTATTTATTTATTTATTTATAAGATTTATTTATCTATTTGAGAGAGAGCATGAACGGAAGGGGCAGAGGGAAAGGGAGAGAGCACCTCAAGCAGACTCCACGCTCAGCGTGGAACCCAAGATGGACTCAATCCCACAACATTGAGATCACAACCGGAGCTGAAAAGAGTCAGATGCTTAACCGACTGCACCACCCAGGTGCCCCTCCCTACCCTTTTAATATAGGTCCTGCTAGCTTCACTTTACAAGGAAGGAAATGGAGGGGCCTGAGACACTAAGTACTGTGCCCATCCAACACATTTAGTCAATGTATAATCTGGACTCTTTCTAAGCTTGTTTTTTACAACACTATCATTACACCTGATACTACTCACAGACTACTACTCACAGCCCATGTCGGAAGAAGGCAGGGTATTAATTATATGTAATAGAAAAAGAGAGGTTCTTGACTAGTTTGGGCAAGAATACTAAATTTTCTCCCTACAAGCCTTAAAACCACTCCTACTACTCAGTTTCTGCCCTCATCTTCAATCTTCAATCACCACATCTCTAGAAAAGAAAAAGAGGGAAGAACAAGGATAAAAGTACCAAGGTATGACATTTTGGGTCTGTTCTGGAAGCATCAGCACCAGCACTAATGACGAGGGCAGTGACCAGATGGTGTGTCCCTACTATGAGCCCGGCACCTCGTCTCACCGGTCCGGCTTGGTAGGCACTACCGTCCCCTTCTCTGAGAAGAAGAGAACTTCTCTGAACCTCTGTTGTGTCAATAAAATTGCCCAAATCATACATTTAGTAACTAGAGGGGCAGGAATTTGAACCCCATGCTCTCTAAACAAACACCTCTGTAATACGTGGAATTTATTTTTAAGATTTTATTTGTTTGTCAGAGAGAGAGAGAGGGAGGGAGAGCACACAAGCAGGGGGAGCAGCAGAGGGAGAAGCGGACTCCCCACTGAGCAAGGAGCCTGATGTGAGGCTCACTCCCAGGACCATGGGATCATGACCTGAGCTGAAGGAAGACACTTAACCAGGTACCCCATGTGGAATTTAAATAAGCATAAAAAAAACCAACTAGGAATTCATCATACCTAGACCTGAGGATGAACTGAAGTTTAATTTTCATAAATTGCATAAAGTATGCTTATTTTCTAAGCATTTTCATATTATGTATCTGCATACAATTAAAAACCTTCAAAGTACCCCTTTCCACATAATAAAAGCAAACCAGGCAGGAATCCTCAAATCTGTTGCCATCCCTTTAGTCATGGAAACCATCAAGGAGTGAAATGTCATTTCTTTTGTAATGGTCTCTGTGAAGATCTTTGGCACCTTTTCAATAGAACCTCTTCCCACTGAATTTTGGGAATGACAGACTTTGCTATAGATAAGCTGGTCTCATTTTTTCTAGACATGATCTATTTTGTCATCTGGTTTTCAAAAGTGACTGGTTACTACTGAGTGAAGTCTGATGCAGTGTGCAGACTCAACACATGAAAATTCCAGTCAGCCTTTGCATTACCCTTAACACCTGTTTCTGCAGAGAGAAACTGCTGCCCAGCTCTGGCAGACCTGGAAGAGCTGACTCCGTCCCAGTCTCCACCCTCCTTTTTCTCCATCCTTCCTGCTGCTAGGGTAGCCAACTGACCCATTTTTGGCCAATGAGATTAGGTAGACACTCGCTGAGGAGACTTCTGCTCACCTGATAACACGACATACAACTGGCACTGCTCTTTTCCCTGTTCCTGCTCACCACCCTGAATTATGAGTCAATGGCTGGAGGCACAGCAGCCTTCTGGAAGCTATTAGACATCAAGATGAAAGGCAACAAAAGGCAAAGGATGATAGAGCAGAAAGAACCTGGGTCTTTGGGGGAATTGCTAAGCAGTTAAATCCACACCACCAGCCGTCTACACCTGGATACCTCGTTGTGCAAGCAAACAAATCCTGTGTTGGATGAGCCACTGTAGCCAGGTTTTCCTTCACTCACAGCTGAACACATTCCTTCCTGAGACACGAGCTGCTGCCCTCTTTCGATGATCATTCTGGTCTTCCCTCTCCCCAAATCCAACTATCCCCTTTTATGTTGAAGGAACTGGCACAGAATAACACCTTCTCATCAGGCACAGACTTACATAAAAGTATTCAAAAACTAAAAAATAACAGAAACCACACACAAACCAAAATATATGACTGATTCAGAAAACTGCTGAGAAATATTCACTCACGTCTTTGCCTAAGAAATTCTTGAGTCTGAGATAAACGTCATACTTCCATGAGAAACCTATTTCCTGCTTTCTTTGGCAGTGTTCAAAGTCAGCCCTCTCAGTTGTTATGATACACCCTATTGGTTTCAAGGACTTCTAGGTGGGTCACATTCCTTAGAGATCACACACACCCGCATGCACATGATAAATCTCCCAAGACTAAATTTTTATTCAAATTGACTGAAAACTTAATTTGTTCTTCACAAAGTTCTTCTGCTTTTTAAAAAATTTAAAAAGTTTTAAATATTTTAAAAAGCGAGTGCATGTGCGCACAGGAGGGGTGGGAGAGGGAGAGGGAGAGGGAGAGAAGCAGACTTCCCACTACAGAGCCCAAAGCAGGGCTTGATCTTACGACCCTAAGATCATGACCTCATCTGAAATTGTCAGACATGCAACCAACCGAGCCACCCAAGGCACCCCCAAGTTCTTCTGCTTTTTACTAGTAATTTTTAGAAAATATATGCGAAGGCAGTGATTTGTGATTACCTTTTTAAACTTATTTTGCATTTTCCTCAGAAAATTGAATGACACATGGGTTATTGAGCAAAACTGACAAGGTAGGCAGGGTGCACAACTGGGAGGTGGATGACTTAGAATTAAGCAAGTTAATCATGGGCACTGGGGAATAATTTTATCATCCTGTACTAGGCAATGACTACTGCCAAGACCTTGACTTGAAGTTATTTTAGCTTGCTAAAACAGCTTTAGATTTTATTTTTCTTCCAAAAGACACACATGGTTTAACCAAACAGTGCGTGGCGCAAATACACCCCTTCCACGCACTGGTGATAGAGTCACTGGAGGTTGTGAAATGTGGCATCAATACAGGAAACCGCAGATGAGGAGTGGAAACCGAGATCCACAGATTAGGAACTAGAATGAAGCATCTCTTGTGTTTAACTGGTCCGGAGACTCAATTTTAGCATCCCATGGCTTTCAGCATGGCACACATGTACGTCCACGGACACAGCTGCCCACGCAAAATCCTTGCTCCAGCTTCAAGCGATTCCCAGTAGTTAGGGCTCTACTTGAAGGCACGGAGCCTCGGCTGCCCCATTTATAAAGTAAGGATGACATACCACTGTGATCCTGTGAGGATTAAAATGGTGACACACATTTGTGCATATGTAAAAATTCTTAGAAACGGTGCTATTCTCTGTTGATGGAGGATATGGTTCCTATTCCTAACTCCTGGTCAAATATGTGAAAAATTCTGCTGGAACAATCACGTGCAGCTTCTCTATTTCCTCAGTCTATCCTCAGCACTCTGTAGTTACTACTGCGTTTGCAGGAACAACTGCCTTACACAGCGGACTACAGCTGCTGAGTGCTGGAGATGGATTTGAGGAAAAGGAAAGGAGTTGTGGACCTGAGGAGAACCGCAAAGACCCATGCAGTAAAATGATGTAAGAGATTTTCCCAGTTGTGGTGAGTGAAACAGGTCACAGGCTGTCCCTGAGCTGGAGGGTATCAGTACATCTCACAATAGTGAGATGAAACAGGTGGCTATGGGGCGCCCCAGGGTGGCTCAGTTGGTTAAGCCACTGCCTTGGGCTCAGGTCATGATCCCGGAGTCCCACATCGGGCTCCCAGCTCTGCAGGGAGTCTACTTCTCCCTTTGACCTTCTGCCTTCTCAGGCTCTTTTTCTCTCTCCTAAGTAAATAAATAAAATCTTAAAAAAAGAAAGAAAGAAAGAAAGAAAGAAAGAAAGAAAGAAAGAAAGAAAGAAACAAACAAACAAACAGATGGCCAAGACCTGGGCTCATTATTAGGCACTGAACTCGTATTTAACAAGATGCTGAGAATCAATAATGTGTTTGACTGTGGTCAAATAGAGTTAGAAGGGATCTTATTTTTCTTCTATGAAAAAAACACTAAAGACAAAGCCTTCCGAAGTCCACAGTGTTGACCATTCAGGTCCCATGCAGATGGCTGCCATTACAACAGACATTTTCAAGCTGCTCTAGCAGAGAAGCACATGTTTTAAATGAATCCTAATTCAATGTTGTACAAAGGCATATTCTCTCCAGCTCCCTATTATTTTGAAATGTATGACTGACCATACTGGACTTTAACAAAAGCAAGGCATTACAGCAAACTCTAATGATGGAGGAGCTCCAGCTGATCCTGAACTACCTACCCCTAGGACCTGGCAAGCCTGGGAGCAAACTGCATGAGGGGAAGAACTCCTGGGTGTTGGCCAGTCACTGCACATGTTACCAATAGGGGCTGGGGAGAAGGCACTGCTCTCAGCAGTCGTAGGCCACTGGAGAGGGACGGTCACAGTATCCAAGTCCGAAGATAATTAAAAATAATTTCGACTACATATTGGAATGCTTTGCGTTTGGCCTTTTGTTTTTTGGAGAATATATGTCTGATTGAGAAGAGGCTACTTTTTTAATTTAAGATTTTGTTTATTTGAGAGAGAGAGAGAGAGAGAGAGAGCGCACATGCGCACGCACAAGCTGCAGGCAGAGGGAGAGGTAGGCACCCCACTGAGCAGGGAGCCTGATATGGGACTTGATCCCAAAACGTTGGGATCATGATCAGAACTGAAGGCAGATGCTTAACTGACTGAGCCACCCAAGCATCCCTGGTGATACCTTTTAAAAATTAGCCTCTTCTTGGGGCGCCGGGTGGCTAAGCAGGTTAAGCATCTGCCTTCGGCTCAGGTCATGATCCCGGGGTCCTGGGATGGAGCCCCGCATCGGGCTCCCGCTCAGCGGGGAGCCTGCTACTCCCTCTCCCTCTGCCTGCTGCTCCCTCTGCTTGTGCTCTTTCATCTCTCTCTGACAAATAAAATCATTTAAAAAATAATAATAAAATGGAATCACCAATATCCATATGTATTAAAAGTGTTTTTGAAATGTCCATATTGAATCAGTAACTCCAATGTGAGGATCTATTCTAAAGACATAATACAGAAAAAAGAACTTTATGTCCAAAGATGAGAATTTTAAGGTCATTTATAACAGAGGAAAACTGGAGTAAAAATTAGGATTCACACAAATGATCATGTAGCATTATGAAATTTATAAAGTATTTTAATAGTTACAGATGAAAATAAGATATAAAAACCATGAATAACACTAAATAGTTATATAATAAATGCCTAGAAATGAAAAAACTAGAATGAAATACTATAAAATATGGAATGGGTACAATAAAAAAACTAACAATGATGAACAATTAACAATTCAATGAATTCTACAAGTTTCCATAATGTTTGTTTTCCTTCAGTAATGAAAAAGATCTTAATTGAAAACAAAATTAAATGAGCTTACATCCCCAGAACACACATAAACTGCACACCAGCTGAAATGAATTAACAAGGATAAGTCAAGTCTAGAAATTAAAACCTACTGTATTTTATCCAAAAAGTTAAATATCTGACAACGAATCACTATCCGCAAAATCGTATCCTCATGATCTCAGGAGGTCATTTGCACCTATTTAAAATTTTGCTTTTATACATTTGTTGGGGAACTGGGTAGAATAGTGAATTTACTACATTTTTTCCTTAGTGTTTACCAAGGTAAACATAGTCTTTGAGATTCTTTTGGATCAACAGTCTATCCTTAGCTCACTTCTGAGCAAACAAAAATAAAATGCATTTGTCTCCATTCCAGAATGTCACTTTGGGCAAAGTTATAAATGGTCATTTATATACTATACATCTCCCCATAGTTACATTATTTATAAGCTCATGTAGCCTATAATTAAATTATAATGTATTCGTAGACTGCAAATGTGAATGTACCTTGGTTCTTTTTTTCCTTTCAGTAGAAATTACATTGAAAACATAAGGTTCTAATTATTAAAAATAAAGAGTTGAGGGGTGGGTTGTATGCTTGTTCTTTGTTCCTACACATTTTTGTTGATCTGACCCACAAGGGGCGCTGCTGTACTCGTCTAACCGCCTCTTCTCTGCCTTCCTATACTTCACAAACCACCAGACCACAGGTCTGCAGGCTCCTAGAGAAGAGGCACACTCCTTTTCATCACTGCAAATTTCCTTCTTACAGCACCTCACACAGCATTTACAAAAGGGTACTTGACATGATTCCTAGGGAATCATGAGAATTTTCTACTTCTAATGACAGTGCTGATCCAGGCAACCTTCGTTTCCTGAGCAAAGTGATAGGTGAACCGGGAGAAGCCCAGACAGAGCCTAATTGCTGAAGACAGGAGATTGCTGGTTGGGGGAAGGTCAAGAGTGGTGCCTGCCAGCCTGGCTCTGTGTGAGAGAGAAGCCACACAGGAGACTCCAGCTGAAGGCACGGCTGGAGAGAGAAAGGGGAGGGACCCTCTTGTCTCCACAGAAACTCAGTAAGATCTATCCTTCTAACACCTGGGGTACAGGAACCCTGCTTGTAGATGAGTGCTGGGCAAAAACAGAAGCTTGTCACCGGGACAGCTGACATAGAGATGGGACGTGTGTTTGTTACATGGGATCAAGAGTCCAACAATTATCTATTAAGTACCTGCTCTGTGCCCTTAACTGGGCCAGCTTTGGGGCATACCAAGGAAGCACAACCCCCAGTGGGCTCTGCCCTCAGAAACACCGTGGTTCCCTAATGCTGGTCACTGACCTATGTCCAACAGCTGATCCTTATTATCCATGGGTTCTGTATTTGTGGAGTCACCCACCCACACACTAAAATTTGTAACCCACAAATCAAATATTCTTAAACACGGAGAGTGACCAAAAAGAAAGAAAGAAAAAAAAATCTGAGGTCCCAGCTGAGGTGAAACAAGGCCAAACCACGTTGTTTCAGCTCTCCTACTGTCAACAAGAATCTCCTTCACGGTCAATTATTGCTACTTTTTTTTTTTTTTTTGCATTCTTTTTTCTTCTGGTGATTTCACAGTTTAAAGTGGTCCCCGAGTGTAGTGCTGAAGTCCTTCCTAGTGTTCTAAGCAAAAAAAGGTTACATATCTTACATGGAAAATGGGTGTTAGATCAGCTTCATCCAGGCTGGAGTGGCCATGAGTTCAACGTGAACAAATCAACAACAGAAGTTAAATAAGTTGTCTTTAAGTGAAAACACATGTAAAACAAAGTTGTGTACCGAATGGTTAGCAACCATGTGATCAGGAACTTAACTGCATTGCCCCTCAGAACAATAGTTCGGTACTCACTGACTCATGGCTTGCAGTACCACAAATATGGAGAATGAAGTGAATCTGGACCTTCCTCTATTGCCGTTTAACCAAAGGGGAAGGATCACCAGAAGTAATCTTCATTGTGGGTCAACTGTGGGCCAAACACGGTGCTAAACATTTAAAATGCATTCACCCATGTAACTCTTACAACCAACTTGTGAGGTAGGGAGCAGCTTCATTTTACAGATGAGAAAAACGAGGCTCAGAGAGGTTAAGTATATTTCCCAAGGTTGCACAGCCAGTGGTAGAATACTATCCCCTACTACTGCCTGGGAGATGTCTGGAGATGATAGAAGAGGCACCTGGGTGGTTTAGTCGTTGAGTGTCTGCCTTCGGCTCAGGTCATGAACCCAGCATCCTGGGATTGAGCTCAGCAGGGATCCCGCATCTCCTTCTCCCTCTCTGCCACCCTTGTGTTCCCTCTCTCGCTCTATCATAAATAAAAACTTAAAAATTGGACGTAACATTTATTTTCAGTCTTGGTTGTTGTGATGGTAGAATATGAGTATGAGGGGCAATCTGAGAAGATGACAATTAGGATGATCTCAGCCAAGTGACAAAATATCCTCCTTCTGGGCTGGGGGACCTATAAGCTGGACAGTCACTTCTCCCTGTTGGAGATCCCAAGGGGGTGGGTTTCCACCAGTGTAAAGGCTCCCCTTCTCCATAGGGCACATTATAATCCACTCTTAATTATTTATTTACTCAACTTGTACTGAGTACCTAGTATCTTTTTTAAAAAATATTTTATTCATTTATTTGAGAGAGAGAGAGAGTAAGTGAAAGAGAGCATGAGAGGGGAGAAGGTCAGAGGGAGAAGCAGACTCCCCATGGGGCTAGGAGCCCGATGCGGGACTCGATCCTGGGACTCCAGGATCATGACCTGAACTGGAGGCAGAAGCTTAACCAACTGAGCCACCCAGGAGCCCTGAATACCTAGTATCTTATCCCCAGTGTAGACACTGGAGACTCAACAGTGAACAAAGCAGATAAGCAGCAGTAGATTCATGGAACTTACACTCTAGTGACAGGACTGAAAGACTGTGGCTTTACGGTAGTACTTTCCCTCAAGTATGGTGGTCTTCCAGCTTTTACGAATACCAACAAATATGGATGCAGAAACAGTTTCATTCTCTCTGACTCCGGTAACAGCACTGAGACTGCCAAGGAGATAAGCATCAGCCAAACCACCCGCCTGCTTGCCTGGGACTCGGGGCTCAGTCTTTGAGGCTCCCCCTTTCCCACGGTGAACCAGGCATTCTGAAAAGTTGTCCTGCTGCGAGGCATAACCCGCTGGATAAATGGAGCAAAAACAATTACCCTAAGGAAATAATGCACCCTCAAGTCACTTGAAGTCTTTTTAGTACAATGGTTCTGAACCCGGCCTGCACATTAAATCATCTAGGAGCTTTTAAAAGTCCTGCTGCCCAGGTCACAAGAAAAGCAATTAAATCCGAATTTTGCAGGAGAACTCGGGCATCAGAGTTTTATAAAACCCCCCAGGGGATTCTGATATCCAGCCAAGGTCAAGAACCACTGCTTTAGAATGTGACAGAGCACACAGCGTGCAGGGAGAGTTGGTGGCTCTGTGTTCTGTCAAGTTTACTGAAAGCCGCTGAAGCTGGTGGACCTGAAAAGTTACCCAGCTTCTTAAATTTCCTCTCCATTCCCCCCTTTCTTCTGCTCTCCATCCTAGCTGGGACGTGGATGTCACCACTTTTCAAGTAGATGCAAAGAACCAACCCAAGTGGGTACCTTCCTGAGTCTAAATAGGACCCTTCATAGTTAAATGTTCTGATTTTTAAAGGAGTTCATAAGCGGAGACTATGTGTGAATGCCAAAGAGGAGATACATGAATTGCAAGCTAAGGGCTTTATTATTTCTAACAATAAGTCTCTAGGAGTCAAGGACAATACCCAGTATGTACCTAATAAATACTAATCATACTCTTTGTCAATCTCTGATTTGGGTTCATATTCTTCTTTGGAGCCAATATCTTTATTTTTAATTATTTTGTTTAAATGAACCAACTAACAAACGCCCAAAACATTTCCTATACATTCAGGGAAGAAACAGACCAATAATTACTTAATTTGAGTGTCCTTTTGGTGCCTGGGTGGCTCAGTTAAGTGTCTGCCTTTAGCTGAGGTCACAATCTCGAGGTCATGATCTCAGGGTCCTGGGATTGAGCCCCACATCAGGCTCCCTGCTCAATAGGGACACCCTTCTTCTCCCTCTTTCTGCTCATGTACTTTCTCTTTCAAACAAACAAACAAATAAATAAAATCTTAAACAAAAATAATTTGAGTGTCCTTTGGATCTAAAATGTCCTCTATACCTGAAAGGTGCTATTAGAAAGAAAAGTGTGGGACACAGAAGATGGAAATGTTCCATGCAGTAAAGAAAAGTGAACCCTCTGGCCAGTACCCTGGGGATTTCCCATGTAACTCTTTGCATTTGGCTCCGGGATGTCTCAGAGATGGAGTAGGACTCCCTGTCCTGAAATCTTTGAAGATCAAGAACAAGAACTAGATGAAAGTTTTCAGGGATTTGTTTATAAAAACATCTGCCATTTTGTTTGCATAGATTTAAACACAGGTTTCAGATCTAACTTGGGAGATACATAAGGCAGTGTTACATTTGGATTGGTCAAAGTAAGACATCATGTCAGGGGTGCCGGGGAAGCTGAGTCGGCTGAGCATCTGTCTCCTGATTTCAGATCAGGTCATGATCTTAGTTGTGACATGGAGCCCGGGTTGGGATCTGCACTGGACGTGGAGCCTGTTTAAGATTCTTTTCTCTAGATGCATCCCCCCCACCCCCAGGATATCAACATGTCACAGTCAAGGTGCTTATAAACTAACTTGTATCAGAGTTTATAATGCTAGTAACAATAAAACCTGAAATGAAACAGTATCTACTGAGACTTTTATATGTGGCAGGTACCAACAGTTTTCATGTATTAGCTCACTTAAGATCCTAAGTGGCAGACTTTAATATTATACCTACTTTCCAATCAAGAAAACTATGAATCAAGGAGGTTAGGGTCACACCATCGTTAAGTGGCAAAGGGGGATTTGACTCATGGGGCCTACTCCAAAGTTCACATCCTTAGCCATTCTCTGCTGTATTTCCTCACTTGTATTGGTCAGATTTTGGCTCCTGGGTGACCCAGAAGCCGTAACTGGTAGGGTCAGTCCTGGGGTCAGCCCTGCAGACCTATCAAGCCCAGGGTCACAGGGGGTTATGGCTGTCTCCCCTACCTCCTGGACTGGACCTGGGACCTGGGTGTGGGCTGATGCATAGAATAAATCAAGATCCTAGAGCATCTAAAAAATACTTCATACCAAAGAAGCATCAAGAGGGACAACCATCTCCTGGATAACATGGACCTTTCAGAGGTGGCATGCCGACTTCTTGCTTATCTGTGCTCTGTGAGGGAATGCTAGATGTGCTCAGGAGTCTGGGATGGAACTGGGGGCACAGACTAAGCAGAGTTCACCATTTGTGAAGTTGCTGGCCAAGCTCTGTGACTAACAAAGGGTTGAGGTTGCATTGAGAAAACCCAATGTCTTTGTGCTCAGGCAGGAGAAAGGGCAGCATGCGCGGCCAGGCCAGGCCAGGCCAAGCGAGCGAGCGAGTGGAAACTAAGGCCTCCAAGGAGACAGGAATGAGGGGCTGCTCTGTTCCCACATCACAACTGGGTCCCAACAGGCCTGCCCCAGCCCTGACAGTTATCGTCCAGTGATCCAAAGGCTTGGTGGTGCAGAAAGTGCCAAGCTGTATCAGCAGCTCTGATCTGAGACATACCCAAGCAAAGAGAAGCCTCTGTCTCCGAAGCTCTGGCCACCCAAACTCATGTAGCTTCTTGCTCTCTGCTCCAGCCTGCCCTCTCCAGCTGGGCTGGGCAGCTCTAATAAGCAGCCTCACGGCATGAACCGCCTTGCCCCCTCTACCTGGGAGCTGCTGCTGCCCCCTAAGCATTTCGTTCTCGGTCACATGCTGCACGGCTTCCCCAGGGGGAATCCTTTGGAAGCCAGGGCCGCAGGGTAATTGCTGCAGCTGCTACTGAAATTCACCTTCGGATTTCTGTTCCCTGAGCACAAACTTCTGAGAGCTCCCATGGAGAAGGAGCAGGCTTTCCAAGGTGCAGGCACGGGCTACCCAAATTCCTAAAGCCTCATTTCTGTGTGGTCTCTTTCAAAATCTTCTGAATGTTCCAGGAGATCTATTTCTTGATAAAATTTTTTCTCTTGCTTGGGGTCAGGCCAGGAGAGAGCAGAACAGATGTTAGATCTAAAGCTTTCCCCATTCAACCACTTGACCGCTGGCAGGCTAATCCACCGTGATGTAAAGGAAATGTCTTTGAGTCCTTTTCACTCAGGAAAAAAGGCAAGCCTCCAAAAAAGCTGGAGTCGTCCCTTCAAGAAAAACAACATGAAAGGACAGGGTGATTGAAGTCAGCTGCATTTCTGCCTGTTAGAATATTAAAGTGCTCTCTCTCTTTTCCTCTCCGAAAGTCAAAATGGATTATGCTTGAGTTCTCAAACCCTGACAAGGACTTTCCTTCTTTTGCAAGTCATTACCTGATGGACAAAAAATATGCTTCAATCCCAAATGAGAGTAGCTCTACAATGAATCACAGCTTAGATGTGGAGTAAATATTATTATCCCAGCTGATAAAATTGACACCAGGGTGGTGTTGAGGAGGGAAGGGCTCAGCAGGGCTCAGAGCTAAGAATTCAGGTGAAGGGAACACTGGGGTGTGTTGACAGTTACCTTAGTCGCTTTTCTCCTTCACCCTACTCGGAGTTACCAGAAAGCCTGGCAAATGATCACACACAAATGTTATGGCCCAAGAGGTCCTGCTTGGGAAAACATTCAGGCCAGCTTCTTCCAGCACACTGGCCCTTCAGAAACCCTTGGTTGCAACTGAGAAGACTTCCCCATCTGGTCCTGGAGGGACTGACACTAGACGGGGTTCAGGTATCTGTACAGGGAGGCCCCCTTAGACATAATAAAAAAATACCATCCTTCACTGAATGTAATATGACATTTTTAAAATATTTTTTTATTTTTAATATGACATTTATTATAACATGCATCCCACTGCCACAAAGCCAAGTGAACTATTACCTTGGTTATCATAACGAATTTCATTATCATAATGCAATAATCCTGCAAAGCAAGGATTTATGCTTACTGAAAGCTCTTTTAGAGCTATCCACCGTCAATCTGTCAAAGAGAAAATAGAAGCAAGATAAATTCATTACGGTATTCTTAAAACTTTTTCCACACTTAAGAGTTTTTTGTTTTTTTTGAAGACTTTAAGTAATCTCTACACCCAGTGTGGGGCTCGAATTTATAATCTGGAGATCCAAGAGTTGCGTGCTCCACCAACTGAGCCAGTCAGCACTATAAGGACCTATTTAGCCAGAATGACTCTATTTTGTCCAAGCCGCCATCTTGTTGTTTGTGGCCAAACAAGAGCTGACTCAGACAGCCGGTTCCCTGAACAATGGGGATGTAAATTATCAAAACTTAGGGCTAAGTGGGAACCCCAATGCCCCTTAACCTCCCAGAGGTCCAAACAAGGGCAAGTCAGATTGGGTGGAAACGCCCAAAGAGTTAATCCCCTTAACCTCCGGGACTTTGACCAATGGAGATCCCCCGGTAAACCACTCTGTGTTTAAAATTGTAAAGGGGATTATGAACTTAAACAGTTTAAATGTATTCATCATCACAGCAGAGTGAAAGAATTAACTCTAGGCAGCTGCGTGATTGCAATCAGCTTGTGGCTTGCCCTATAAAAGCTAGCTTGTAAGAATAGGTGTGGT
>PITA01027525.1:0-20793 GCA_004023965.1 Spilogale gracilis | reverse complement strand
TCTTTCTTTCTTTCTTTCTTTCTTTCTTTCTTTCTTTCTTTCTTTTCTTTCTTTCTTTCCTTTCTTTCTTTCTTTTTAAGCAGATAAGTTTGTGCTTTGAAAGTCAGAGTCTTTGTGTCTCTGAGCCTTTGTTGTGCGAGAACAAAACATTTTTAAACCCCTCTTGAAGAGGAAAATCTACTCTTTTTTCTTTTTATGTGTTTGGTGCTAAAAGAAAGCAGAAGCAATCACTTCTGCCCTGTTACCCTTGCCCCAACTCTCCTTTTGTCTGGTTTGGTGATCAGGCTGTTGCAAAGCAAATGTAGAGCCCTAGTGTAAACACACCACATAAAGTCTGAGTGGAGGCCGATACTGACCTGGCCGAGAGCTGTGGTCACTTACATATACTCCACAAGGTCGTTTCTTCATGGAATTTAGTCCACGAACATGGATTGATCTGAAATTATAAAACTACAAAAGAACGACCCAAGGGAGCATGGTATAGCCTGGCCCAGTTTTTTGGAGTGAAGTTTCCTGTTAAACTACTAATGAAAAAAAAAAAAAAAAGAATACATATTTCTATTATTTTGAAACCATGGAAAAACATTTTAAGATTTAAAAATTTTTCTGCAAAACATTTTCAGTGAAAAAAGGAAATCCTGGGCACCGTTTGAAATCTCCTGTGTGTACTTTTTAGCTGAATAGCATGACAAATGCATTTGTTGACATAAAAAGTCAAAATGATTTTTACTCTAAATCAGGGAAGAAGGGTGTCTGGGTGGCTCAGTTGGTTGAAGTGTCTGCCTTTGGTTGGGCTCATGATCCCAGAGTCCCAGGGTTGAGCCCCACATTGGGCTGTCTCAGCAGAGAGCCTGCTTCTCCCCCTGCCCCTCACTGCCTGTGCTCTCTCTCTCTCAGATAAATAAATGAAATATTTTTAAAAACTTTTAAAAATCAGGAAAGAAGGTAACTTGACAGTTACCGAGTTATAAAGCTACGAAGTTACTATTTGACTTCAAAATGTTTTCATGTTTTCTAGAAAAGAAGGTGTAAGGTTTTTCGTCGCAAATGGAACGGAGACCGCAAAGGCAAACAGAGTCCAAAGAGTGAGCTTTATTGCAAACACCCTCGGGCGAGGTTCCGCGACTCCAGAGAGGAGAGTCGGGGAAGTCGCACCCGGGTTGGGGAGTGTAAGGGTTTTTAAGCCTTATCTTCCGGGTCTGGATTCAGGTGAGTTTTTTCCCCATATTAGGCAAGGTAACATCATGTCCCCAGGTGATTGGTTGGGAGTGGGGAAGGTTCAGACAATGATGGGTGGTCCCTGGCTAGAAAGTCAGGTATGGGAAATTTCAGTCCCCCGGCTAGGTTTCAATTTACTGGAGATGCCACGGCCGCTTTGGTGGGAAGATCAGCCATCTTGGGTGCCCCTCTCTCTCAGCCAGCCCAACAGAAGGTACAAACCATGAAACTTTTTCAAGCCCTGGATACCTCTTTTGTTTTCACCAGTTGATGAAAAGACAGCCAAAACTTAAAAACAGAAGAGTCTTCAACATTAACAGTGCACACAGGAAGCTACATTTTCTGTGCTTAACATCATCATGGAGTCAAGCATCCTTCTTACCCAGGAAAGGGCTGAAGCTGGCCCAAAGCATCTCTTGTCTCTGGAAGTATGTTGTAGGTCCCCTGGGGCCAATGCTTTATCGCTTTCACAACCGTCTGAAAATTCACAAGAGCAACTTCTCACCTTTTTATGTGGTCTTTAATTACTTGGTTTGCTCGTTTTTATTTTTTCGTAATAGAGGTCTGTGGCTTTCTCATGTCATAGGAAATAGATCAATAGGATTCGGCAAGAAAGAGAGCCAAAAGCCAGATTTGCAAAGGTTTACCACTGGAGTGCCAGAAAAATGTGTTTCACTGAATTCCTTGCAAGCCATTTTCCTGGCCAGATCAGATACCTGAGGGAAAAAATCGGAATTTTGTGCAATTGCTTACCAAGTTCCCACTGCAGCCAGTGGTGGTGCTGTCTACCAAGAAGTTCGCAGTAGCACACACTCTCAACAACACCCAGCATCTTTATCATAGTCTGTTCTTCTCCTTACTTTGTTCTGTACTGAGAGCCAGAAGCTGCTTTAGAGTCACCAAATCAGCTCCTTCTACTGGGGTCTTGATATCCAAGTCATGTCTATCAGCAATAGACTGAAACAGGTCCAGTCATTGCTACAGAAAGTGGCATCAGACCCTTCAAAGTGTTTTATAGTTAAACCCAAAGAGATTTTCACCAAGTTCAGTGTTGTCGTTTTTCTCATTTTTTTTAACTGTATGGAAATTTTATTTTATTTTATTTTTATGTTTTTTAAAGATTTTATTTATTTATTTCACAGAGAGGGAGAATGAGACCACAAGCCAGGGAGAGAAGCAGAGGGAGAAGAAGACTTCCCAGTGACCATGAAGCCCACTGTGGAGCCCCATCCCAGGACCCTGGGATCATGACCTGAGCTGAAAGCAGACCTGTAACCAACTAAGCCACCCAAGCATCCCTACTCATGGGAATTGTAATGCCTTGATTAGTTCTGACTCTTGACCCTTACTATTCTACTTCAGCATCTTCATTTCACTGATACTCTTTACTTCCAGAAGGCAGTACTTCCAGTATGAATAGTTGGCATCTTTTTATTCCTCCATGACTCTTCCAAGAATTTCTATTTGGTGCTACCTGAAGCAAGCGTGAGCCAGAGAATGTACACACATTATCAATGTCTGCGTGCAGGTGGGCACATTTCCACCATGATCTGCCCCATTATTTCTGTGTGCATCTTGCTTTGACAGGCAGCGAAGAACATACTTGAAGTGTTCAGCATCTGTCTTGGATCTCATATGCCACAGTATCTGTTTACGCAAGTTTTGATTCTTCTGCAAAACCCTGAGGAACTGAGACATAATTGCCAAGTCTTTATGATAGTTTTATTTCCCAGAACATGGCCGTATTCATCTGGGAGGGTCAGAACACACACGTGTTTCGGTGATTCTTCCTGGAATATATTCACACACACACACACACACACACACACACACACACACACACTAAATCTAATAGTTAAAGTCGTTAAAGCTGCCGTGTTTCTAACCCTGACTGGATGACATTATACTAAACACTTTGCACAGGGTCTTATTTTGGTTCACAACAAGAGTATATAAAAATAGCTATTAGCCGCCGGCTTTACTAATGGTTGAGAGTAATTCTTTCAAAGATATACAGGGGTAAGCATCAGAACTGCATTTTGAGCCCAGGGCTCTGTCCTGCCAAAGCCTATGCCCTTAAACATAGGGCATTCATGTCTCCTCTGTGAAGAGTTCCTTCCCACTATGTCTGCGGCAAAAACACTGCGCAGTCATTTTAGTAACTTACCACGTCCGGTTTGCATGCACTTCGCATGGTTTAAAATGACAATCCAGAAAGTTACATCGTGTTTTTTAGAGAGTCAAGAATCTTCCAGGGCCATCCTACATTATCATGAAGACACTGGAAGGTTTTTGGTTTTATTTTTGTTTTTTGGTTTTTTTCTTTTTTAAGATTTTATTTATTTATTTATTTATTTTTTTTGAGGGACAGCGAGAGGGAAAAAGAGCAGAGCAGGGGGAGGGGCAGAAGAAGAGGGCGAAGCAGACTCCCCACGGAGCACGGAGCCACATCCCAGGATCCTAGGATCATGACCTGAGCTGAAGGTAGACACTTCACCGGCAGAGCCACTCAGGCACCTTGTTTTTATTTTCGTTTATTGGTTTTTAATGTCGAGTTTGAATGTAGTATTGAGTGATTTGAGGCCATTACTTAGAACATACAGAAACAAAAAAGGAATCTGAAGGTTTGAGAGGGCTGACAGAAGGAAGATTTCATTTATTTTCTTTCAATATTGGTAAGATATTTCATAGACCAAGAATTATTTTTTTTAAGATTTTATATATTTATTTAACAGAGAAACACAGCTAGAGAGGGAACACAAGCAGAGTGAGACAGGGAGAAGCAGGCTTCCAACCAGTCAGGGAGCCCATGTGGGGCTCGATGATCGCAGAACTCCAGGATCTTTTTTTTTTTTTCTACAGATTTTATTTATTTGACAGAGAGAAACACAGCCAGAGAAGGAACACAAGCAGAGGGAGTGAGAGAGGGAGAAGCAGGCTTCCTGCTGAGCAGGGAGCCCGATGTGGGGCTCGATCCCGGGTCTCTGGGATCATGACCTGAGCCGAAGGCAGTCGCTTAACCAACTGAGCCACCCAGACGCCCCAGGACTCCAGGATCATGACCTAAACTGAAGGCAGCCACCTTACGACTGAGCCACTGAGGTGCCCCAAGACCAAGAATTCTTTTTTGCCATTCTAGAACTCTTGGTAGATACATGTTTTGAGTTCAGCCATTTCTTTTTAACCTCAGCATGACGTATCAGGTGAGACTTGCAACATCTGGCCCAAAGGAGAAGACATTTGTTTAGCCATTGCATTGAGCTTGGCAGTATAAAAAAAAACTATGTGATCATTGATTTTTTTTTTTTTCTTTTGAACCTTTAAGTGCAAGAGGAGTTTTATTTAAGAATCTGGTATTTCTTTACATTGTTTTTATAAAAGTCAATATCCAGAGCATTTGTCTAGAAGTCCCCGTCAGTTCAAAATACAGAGGGCTCTTTGCTTATATGAGGTTTCACCAAGTTCACATCGAGCACATTCTGCCATTTCATTTTATTTCTCCGCATCGGGTTGGTCCTACTGAAGGACTGCGTACTGGCTCATGAAACAACCAAGACTTTTGTGTGGGTAAAGCAGGGGTCGATGAACTATGGTTAGGCCCCCATGGTTGTAAGGCCTGGGAGCCAAACCCTTATTAAAGGGTTTCACGTTTTTAAATGATTAGAAAGAAACACAAGAGCAATGACTTTTCATGACATGTGCATGACATTCAAATCTCAGTATCCATAAGCGAAGGTTTACTGGAACATGGTCACGCTCATTCATTTATAAATCGCCTATGACTACTTTCGAAACAAAAGTACAGAGTTGAGTCGTTGCTACAGACTCACAAAGCCTAAAATATTTACTACCTGGCCCTTTGCAGGAAAAGTTGGCTGATCCGTAGTGAAAAGAATAAATACAGTTGTTGAATGGCTATTTTAGACACCATAGGTTTTCAGGGCTTTGGCTGACAGTTTCTGAAATGCGCAGTTTGGAATGGCTTCACTTTCCATATCAGTAAGAGTGAACAGCTTTAGTACATTAAACTGCTACACAGATTATAGAAGAAATAAACTTTGAAAAGGCCTTCAGAATTATCTGTTGTCAAAAATGTACCATCTGGTTTTTTTGTCTTCTGGAACCAAATTCGCTGGGCATACCACAGCCTTCCCCCGCCCCCACAGACCAGGGATTGTTATGATACGAGCTAGGATCTGTGGTAGGGTGGAGTTGGGGTTACCCATATGAGTGTCTTACCCATGAAGGAATGTCTCTTCCTGGTGACAATGGGCTGCATGGCTGCTGATCCTGAAATTTGTTTCCTTGAAAAACTTCTTGAAGCCAACTCGACTTTTGGTCCTTTGCCTATTTTGCAGAGACGGAGTGAAGTGTGGGCAGCTGGGTGACCTCCTGGATAATGCAATAGAAAGCTGCCTTCCTGCCGGGTGGATTAGCAAGTTTTAAGTCCGAGGTAGGGGCCTTCCACCTGGCTTTGCTCACTACTGCCCACCTCAAAAAATATCTTCTTCACTTTTATTCTTAGCATAGTTTGACTTGTCTGCACCACACAAGATGACGTTTCCTATTTTTTTTTAAGATTTTATTTATTTTGAGAGAGAAAGAGAAATGAGTGAGGGGGAGGGACAGAGCAAAAGGGAGAAGCAGACTCTCCATTGAGCAGGGAGCCTATGCAGGGCTTGACCCCAGGACCCCAGGATCATGACCTGAGCTGAAGGCAGCTGCTTACTTTTACAACATTAACCCAAATTTCCTATTCTTATTCCTGCTCACAAAGACCTCTGCCCCTCTACCTGCATTACCCACAACCACCCGCAATGTGTTTCTGGGTTCCCACGGATGTCCCCATGCGTTCCAGGACCCCTGCCAACCTTGAGCTCCCTAAACTGCTAATTCTCTGGGTGTCAGAGCAGGGCAGCAGTTCATGCAGAAAGGGGAGAAATATCTTCCCGAAATGCACGGTTCTCTGTCACCAGGCATCCCAGGCTTACTGCTTGTGTTCAGAGCTCCCCAAATCCCCACAGAAACAGCTTATTCAGTTGTCACCACTTTGAAGATTGGTATGTTTTACAGATTGAAAAAGGCAACTCACAATTATGAGCCCAGTGACACGTGCTGGGGGCACCGGGACCCAAACCCAGGTCAAAATCCAAAGCTTTGCAAGTCTTATTGTTTTTCCAGTCTGGGGTTCACAGTCAAGTTCAGATTTTTCTTCCACCTTTCAGACGTGTTAGACCATCTCTTACTTATCTCCTACCCTAAATATTTTGAAAACGTAAGGCAGCCAACATCTCATTTCTAATTTCTTACAGAAATACATATGTAGTATGGACCTACAAGACCTTCAAATCTCCAAGGAAGATGTTACCTCTCTGCTTAGTTGAATTCTTCCAAAGTTTTAAAAAATGGGGGAAGCTTTGCAATTTTCATCAACATAGCAGAGCTGTGATGTAAAGTCTTACAAAGATAATACTGAAAAATAAAGGAAATGATAGAATAATTCTCATCTACAATAGGAATATATGAAGTTGTACAGTTAGCAAATTTAATCAAGTGTATATTAATGAGATTCTACACCATGATTAAGTAGGTTTTATTCTAAGAATTCAAGAACGATCAGAGGAAATATTAGGAACCTGTGTGTGTGTGTGTGTGAGCGCACGTACATGCACATACATGTGTGTACATGCGCGTACATGCACAACATGGAGAATTTCGTACTAAAATAATAATGGTGGTCACACAAGCAGGAATGATTGTAGATTATGTTTACTTCTTCCTTTTCATTCTCTGCAAAGTCATTGGGGATATAACAAAGAGAAAATCTTCCTTATAATAGCAAATCGAATAAAATAAAATAATAAAATAAAATTTAAAACCTAAGTGATATTTAACAAGAAATCTGCACTGCTGATGTGAAGAAACTTTCCTGGGGTTGCTAAAATATCCTATAACAAAATATCCTATAACAAAAATAAATGCCGCATAGCTGCAAAATATCTATAAATTTAATACTATTTCAATATTTCAAGAAAAAATCTTGAAACCTATGAAAATAATTTTTAAACTTATTTGATAGAATAAATACATCATCAAAAACAATAAAACAAAAAAATAGATAACAAAGGAGAACTCATTTTCCCATATACTAAAACATGTTTTAAAGCCACAGTAATTAAAATAACGTGTTAATGGCAAAAAGTAGCTAGAAAGATTTATGGAACAGAAGACCAGAAACAGATCCACACATAAACAGATTATGATGGTATCATTCAAATCAATGTGAAAATGATCAACAGAGATCAAACAACTTGCTAATAAATCTCAATTGTTTTAAAGTTTAAATGTAAAAGATGAAGCCACAGATGAATACTGTTTGCCATTTTTTTCCACTCTCAATTTTTCCATACCAAATCTGGAAGGTAATATGACATCCAGCATATCTATCCACATTAAAAGTGAATTTCATGTGGCGCCTGAGTGGCTCAGTGAGCTAAGCATCTACCTTCAGCTCAGGTCATGATCCCAGAGTCCTAGAATCGAGCCCTGCATTGGGCTCCCTGCTCAGTGAAGGGAGTCCCCTTCTTCCTCTCCCTCTGCTCCTCCGCCCTGCTTGTGTCCTCTCGCTCTCAAATAAGTAAATAAATCTTTAAAAAAAAAAAAGTAAAATTCCATAAAGATAACAAAGTAAATACTGTGTCATCATCCTTGGATAGTGCCTTTTGGAGGAAGAAGAGTATTTTACTTTTGTCATTCACTGTTGTTACAGAGAGAATTTTAGTACTCTTAACAAAACATTATGATTTTTAAAATATATATTTTTAATTGAAGTATAATTAACATACAGTGTTATGTTAGTTTCAGGTATACAGTACAATGATTCCATAGTACTGTACATTATTCAGGGATCATCACTGTAAGCATATTCTTATTATTTTAGATTTGTGAATTTTCTAGGTTTTGCACAGCAAAAGCTCTTTATTAATACCTGGATACATTCTCCTAAACATCATTGCTTTTTCTTTTTAAATCCTACCTATTCTTATGGAACTTCACAGGTTTTTAATTACAGGGAGGGGCAAAACTCCACATCCACTGATAGCTTGATTTCCAATCTTAAACAGGGCTTGAGACAGGGATTCTTGTGAAATGATTGTGAAACAGGTCTCAAAAGCAGGGAGGGAAAGGTGTGGGATGTGGGATGTGGGATGTGGTCTTGGCTGGAACCTGGCTGCTGTCTGGCCCCTTAGGGCAGCTCTCCAGCACAAACTGCACACAGATGGGGTCCCCCCCTGAGAGAAAAGGTGGCCTGTCTTTTGTGCATCCTGCCACTTAGAGCCACCGGCTGCTGCCATTGGAAGGAGGAGGAAAGAAACCTTAATTGCACATGTGAGATGCTCCCCATCTGGGTCCCCCCCATACACACTCTTTTCAACCAAAGCCCTCAGAAGAAATGGTAGCTGGGGGCCATTGGCAGCCCACAGGCAGGGCAGCTGAGAGTGGGGGTAAAGCCCAGAGAAGAGATAAGGTACGGTGAGTGTTGCCTCTTGAATTCAATTTGAATTTCAGAGAAACAAAGAATAATTTTTTAATATCAGCATGCCCTCTGCAATATTTACACTAAAATATTTGCATTTATATTAATATATGATATTTTATTTTATATTATGTGTTTATTACAGTTTATGTTCTATTTATGTATTTTAACTCAAATGTATCTGCTGTGCATCTGAAATCCCGCCTTAATTGGGCATCCTGAGTTTTCAGTTGCTTAATTTGGCAACCCTAGATGGGTCCCTAACACCATCCACTTTAATAGCTCACAGGTGCCAGGGTCTTGCATGGAAATTATTTCATTTAGACCTGAGAACAACCCTGTAAGAGGAGTAGTATCTTCCTTATACTACAAATGAGACGAGTGGAAGTTCACACAGATGTGACTGAAAGAAGCAGGACATGGGCTCACTGTGAGCCCTGGGCCAGAATACATACAGCCTTTGCAAGCCACACTGAATGGTACCCCTTAAGTCCCTCCCCCATCACACCAGCTCCTCACCTAGGGGCTCACCAAGGGGAGAAACCCCTGAACAGAAAGTTACCTATGAGAATCCTAAAAGAATTGGGAAAAATCCCCACTCACCCTTTCCCTCCTGCCAGGCATCTCGCAGAGTAAAATCCTCTCTGTGCTTTTCCTAGTTAAGGTAACATGGCTTAGAACCAAGAGAGATGAGCAAACGAAAATCCTAGGCTTGAACTGGAAACACCCTAAACCCCTGACCCAGCAGATCCACTTCCCCAAAAAGAAAAAAGAGCCTTCCAAAAGGGTAAGCCCCAGACTCAGGGATAAGCTTTGTACTAACAGATGAACAAGGACATACCTAAATGAAAGGCTTATAACCGAAAAGGAACTAAAAAGTCAGAAGAAAATCCCAACCCCTGGATTAGGAGTCATATTTAGCCTGGTTGGGTCTTAAAGGATTCCTTAGAAGTTGTAATAATCTTACTTGAGCATATACACATAAGTATAATTATATATGCTGCTTCCATCCTTCCAGATGTTGTTAGGGATGCACGTATCTGAGCTTGTGTATATATATGCAGAAACAGACCACAGAGACTGACAAAGATGGAAAGAGAGTGCAAGAGACTGGACTCGACTGAAATAGAAATTATCTATGGAGAGTTAGCTTTTGGACACCAGAATTAATAATTCATCCAAGTAGCCAACAATAATGAAATGAATGGCATAGAAAAGTCCCAATGGAGTGGCATTCCTTCCTCCGTGAATTATTTAGCTAATTATTATTATTTAGCTAATCTCCGTATACTTGCCACTAATATTTCAGATTTTTGTTGGTGTTGAAAGGAAGACCCAGGGGTGCCTGGGTGGCTCAGTTGGTTAGGCAACTGCCTTCGGCTCAGGTCATGATCCCGGAGACCTGGGATCGAGTCCCACATCGGGCTCCCTGCTCAGCAGGAAGCCTGCTTCTCCCTCTCTCACTCCCCCTGCTTATGTTTCCCCTCTGGCTGTGTTTCTCTCTGTCAAATAAATAAAATCTTTAAAAAAAAAAAAAAAGAAAGAAAAAAGAAAGGAAGACCCAGAAGAACCTAAAGTCCCATCTGTTTTGTTCCCTGATGAATTCTAAGTGCCTGAGTGAGACCTGATGTGGAGGAAGCATCCATAAACATTTGTTGAGTGAGTTAAATGTCACCATACAAATAACCAGAGAACATACGAACATGTTGGTTCAGAATTGTACCCATTCCAGAGCAAAAGGCAGTAACTTGAACTCGGATTACTGCAAAGTAGGGGTAAATTACCAAAGCTGCTGGAATGACATCTGCGTTCCTTCTGCCATGTTTCTGTGTTTAATAATCCTATACCAAGAGGCACCTGGGGGGCTCAGCCGGTTGAACGTCCAACTTTTGATTTCGGCTCAGATCATGATGTCAGGATTGTGAGATTGAGCCCCGCATCCAGCTCTACACTCAGCTTGTAGTCCTCTTGTCCCTCTCCCTCCTCCTATTTGGCACGCTCTCTCTCTCAAATAAATAAATAAAATACTTAAAAAAAATAAAGTAAAGGGCGCTTGGGTGGCTCAGTCATTAAGCATCTGCCTTGGGCTCAGGTCATGATCCCGGAGTCCTGGGATCCAGCCCACATCAGGCTTCCTGCTTAGCAGAAAGCCTGCTTCTCCCTCTCTCACTCCCCCTGCTTGTGTTCTCTCTCTAGCTGTGTTTCTCTCCGTCAAATAAATAAATAAATTCTTGAAAAAAAAATAAAACAATAAAATAAAATAAAATTAAATTAAATTAAATTAAAAAAAAAATGCTTTCAAAGCAGAGAGAGACACAGATGAAGAAGCAACAATGCTTCTCTTCATGGAGAACCAGCCACCAACTCCTGGTTAGTCCTCAACATAGTGATACTAAATCAGGTATGGCCGTGAAAAGGAAGTCTTCTAACCTGAATTCTGTCTGGTCTTCAGTTAATTTCTAACTCCCTCTAACTTCAGGACCTGCTTTTTAGGGTTTCAAGTTGTCCTGCAGGTTTTTATCTGTTCTGCTTTCTCAGGGTAATAGGGATATCGCTCCTCCAAGTGTACAAAATCCATTAGAACAATCCTATGGGGGGTAATGGGGGTGGGGCTCATTTGGCTGGCTTCCTGCCATACTTTTGAGTCCTCTTTCTCAAAACGGGGCAACTGTCATTGCCTGCGCCCTTCTTCAGGCAAGCTACCACGTGGGACTTTGGACTTGTGTTTAACATTTCCTCATTCCCTCATTCATTCCAACGGTCAGGGACTACCTCTGTTTGCCTCTAGGCATCCAGAGATAAGAAGCCTAGACTTTTCTCTTCAAACTTGCCGCAGACGGGGTAAAGCAGAATCTGGCTGATTCTTATCTATAACCTTCGCAGTACCTGGGAGGTAACCCAGCAAAATTTTGCTCGCTGCGTCTCCTCTGTGCGCAGGGGAACAAAATCAGGCATCTCCACGTGGCGAAGTGCCTCTGCACAGCCGGTCCAAGCCGCCCCAAGCCGCCTAAACCTGGGTTGTATGTCAGCCCGCCCAGGGCCGCGCCGCCCCAGCACCCTCCGTGGCCCACGGCAGGTGCGAGCGATTCCTTCTGCGGGGTGTCGTGCAGGCCCGGGCTCAGTGCTCCTTTTCCTAATCTCTAACCCTCCCGCCCTCATTGTTTGCTTCTCCTACGCCCAGCCTGTATCTGAAGCCTGTTCCCAGGATTGTTTTTCTGTTTAGGCTTCCAAAACCTACTGGAGCCCTGACTGCAGTTCTTTTTAGTTAGTTCAAGCTGTCTTTCTCGTGTGCCATCTCGTCAACGCTTTGGAAAAGGTTTTATTTGGCTGTTCAGAGTGACAGCTAGCCACCCACCCAGAGCTGATGTGTGTGCTTATGGGCTGTTTTGATGGAGGGGAGCCATTTGGGTTTTTTGTGGGGTGAGGGGAGAGTTTCATTTTCGACCTTCTCCTACCACTTCTGAATTCAGGCACTGACTTTATATTAAAATGTAGTTCAGGGGCGCCTGGGTGGCTCAGCCTGTTAGCTTCCGCCTTCGGCTCAGGTCATGATCCCAGAGTCGTGGCATCCAGTCCGAGTAGGGCTCCCTGCTTAGCGGTGAGCTTGCTTCTCCCTCTCCTGTTCTCCCTGCTTATTCTCCTTCTCTGTCAAATAAATAAATAAAATTTTAAAAAACATAAAATAAAATAAAACAAAATGTAGTTGAATTAGACAAATCTTACCCAAGAGCCTACAAGGGATACCCACCGTGCTCGGGAGCTGCTAGAACGAGGGCCCCAAGGCAGAAGACAAAGCAGAATCTGCTCAGTCTAGTGGGGTAGACAGGCAGGTAACCAATGGTTGTATGATATAAAAAATACTCCAGGGGCGCCTCGGTGGCTCAGTCCTTAAGCATCTGCCTTCCGCGCAGGTCATGAGGGTCGAGTCCCACATCAGGCTCCCTGCTCAGCAGGAAGCCTGCTTCTCCCTCTCTCACTCCTCCTGCTTGTGTTCCCTCTCTGGCTGTGTTTCTCTCTGTCAAATAAATAAACAAAATCTTTTATAAATAAATAAACAAACAAACAAACAAACAAATAAATGAAGTTTAAAAAATGGCCAGGCGCTGCCACCGTGAAGAGTTGTATTGTTAATATCCTATGATTAAGAAAATACATATAAAAACATGTAAAAACACATGACTTGAAATTAATGTATTTGTGAATGAGAATCTGTATAAGCATCTGTACAAGTGTGAGCCCTTATTCGGAACAGAGAAGGTGCTCGGTGTGTACAGGGGCTTCAAGGACACCAGCCACTCACTGCCGCCCTGGCCCCATCCTCCACTGCCCTACCCTCAGATGCCCAGATCTTGGGAGCTAAGAAGCATTAATATTTCCCTCACTGGACTTTTAAGGAAGGCAGGTATCAGATACGTTCTCTGTTGTAAGACATTCTCTTTGGTAGGTATGAAAAATGCCCTGAATGAGGAAGGATCTGGGGTCAGAGAAACCTGTTGAGAAGCTACTGAGTTTCAATGATAGAAGCTTTATGCAAAATTGTGTGTGTGTGTGTGTGTGTGTGTGTGTGTGTGTGTAAGTTCTGTACAATAGCTTTATATGTATATGTAAGTGATTCAGTCTTGTCTTTCAGATTCCTTTTATTTTTCTTCCTATAAAGATTAATAAAAGCTACTTTAAGAAAATTTCTATTATAGTCTTTTAAAATAAAGGAAATCTTAAAATTCTGATTTAATCCTTGATTTTCCAAAACGCCATATGATTTTGATTTCACACACACACAAGATTTGGTTGTATAGGATAAACCAAGTTTCCAAATGGTGATCTGGATGTGTTTCATGATTCTTAAAGGTTACTACAGCTAATAGTAAGATATAACAATATATCTCTTTTGTAACTTGGATGAGTTTTTCTCCTCTATCAAGATCACATTTGTTGGACTCAAGGACTATATGATCTCCACTTGAATTTCCCATCACTGTTGGCCACTGCGAAGGAGACATACATGCTTCCTACATAGCCTTTGAAGCACATCGATTAAACTGTTGAAACAACTGTATTCCTTCCCTTTCAGCTTTAAGAGCCGAATGATGACACCAGCCTGATTTCTTCTTTGTATGGACTGCATTTCTTCCTTTTGCTGCCTGTGACTCAAGTTTCGTTTTCTGTAATAAAGAGTTTTTAGAAAAGCAGAAATTTTGCAAGGCTGAGTTTGCTCTTCAGGGCAAAATTTCCTTATGTTGCTGCCTGCTGAAATTCAAGCATCCAGTAGACTGTTGATCACTTTCCAAATACATAAAACATGCGAAGTAAGAAACAGATAAAAGTTTCAGATTTTATGATAGATGTTGGTTATCTATTGTATCATGCCCCTGGATGCCAAAAAACCCAAAAGACTTTGTAGTTAGCATTTTGTTAAGCTTTTAGAGGAGGAGTCTACATGAAGGATGCTATTATAGGATCTCTTCTCCACTCATAAATCCCCACCCATCCAGGAGAGAATAGACCCCTAATGTTTGCATTCTTTTAAGCCAGCCCTTGCCTAAAGTTCACCCCTTCCTGAAATTCGACTCAACTGTTCAGCACATGTCGACCCTGCAGTAATGAATTGGCACAAGCCTAATTCTTATGATGATTAATGGAGCTTCTCAGATGCAGCCCTATTATTTCATCCAAAGTTAAAACAGTGATTCATCATTAATCACTATAAGAAATGGGCTCAGTGATTCATAATTCTAAGCCAGCCCATTTCCTTAAGGGTCCCGTTTGCCTTTTGTTATTCCAGAAGTGGCACAGTTCACAGCCTTGTGCTGTCTATACTCTGACATGCACATTTTTGGATTAATTCTCTTTAAAAAGTCACGTACACTCAAAATATTTATTTATAACCCCAAAGCCTCTGAAAAGTCGTACTTCTTTCTCTCAGATACCCATCTCTTTCTGGATCTCATTTCCCCCGGATTATCCATTTTAAAACAAGCATCTTCACCCAGAGACTGAACAAATTAATGGCAAATCAACAATCGTCATGGCTATGTTTGGTGCTCTGCAAAGAGCAGTGCTTGGAGGAGGGCCATTTAAATTGAAATGTATTCCCCTTGATTACTTTTTCATTGCTATCTTTCACCTACAACGAGATTGTTGCTAGTGGCCAAAGAAGAGCAGCAACACAAACCATGCTTCATCATCCAGTCTTGGCCCAAAGTCACTGACAAAGATGGCGTATGCTTGCTAGGTGGAAACCTACATTGACACCTGCCAGCTTGACACTATTTTCTCTAAAGCTGCTCATCTTGCATAGGGATCTGATGCTCTTCTACTTTACGTACAAGAAATGAAAGCATTTGCTGAGCTAGAGTGTTATTGTCTGTCCTCCAGTATTTTCCTTCTTTGGGTCTGGCAGTAAATTCTGGATGACAACTTAGCAACTTAGCAACATCCAGTGATGGCACTCAGGACTAAAGAGCTTGGGAAGGGCATGGAACTTATCATGATGATCCATAATATTCTCTCCAGAAGTTATCATTTCTAGCCAAGTCAATTAGGCAAAGAAATGAAATAAAAGGCATCCAGATCGGAAAGAATGAGTAAAAACTATCTCTATTTACAGATGACATGACCTAATACACAGAAAATCCTAAGGACTCCACTAAAAAACACAATTAAAACTAATAAACAAGTTCAGCAATGTTGCAGGATACAAGAAAAATATACAAAAATCTATGGTATATCTATACAACAGCCATGTGAGACATACAAAAGAAATTAAGAAAAGAAGTACATTTCCAATAGCATTAACAAAAATAAAATACTTAGAAATAAATTTAACAAAATAAGTGTAAAACTTATCCTCTGTAAACTATAAAACACTGCAGGCAGAAGTTAAAGAACTAAATAAATGGAAAGGCATCTCACATTCATGGATGAGAAGACCTAAGACTATTAAGAAGGCAATACTGCTGGAGTGCTTAGCTCGTTCTGTTGGCAGAGCATGTGACTTTCGATTGTGGGGTCATGAGTTTGAACCCCACGTTGGGCACAGAGATTACTTAATAAAAAAAATTTTAAGTGAATAAAAAATTTCATTTAATTTAACTTAATTTAAAAAGATGGCAATATTCCCCACAGACTCAACATATCCCTGTCAAAATCCTAGCTGACTTCTTTGCAAAAATTGACCAGAATGGGGTAAAGAAATCAGATCCCATAGAATGGAAAAAAGTTTTGCAAATAATATATCTGACAAGAAATTTGTATTAAAAGATATATAAAAAGAATTACTACAACTCAATAATAAAAAGACAAATAACACAATTTGTAAAAGGTGGCAAAGGATCCAAATAGACATATTTCCAAAGAAAAGAGGCAGATAGCCAATAAGCATATAAAAAGACAATCAACGCCACCAAGCATCAAAGAAATGCAAATTAAAACCACAATGAAATACTATTTCACCTGTACTGGGGTGGCTAGAATCAATAAGCACTGGAGAGAATGTGCAGAAATTGGAACCCTCATACCCTGTTGGTGGGAATATAAAATAGTGCGGTCACTTTAAAAAACAACCTGTAGTTCGTCAAATATTTCCATATACGGTCATGTTACCATGTGACTCAGCAAGTCCATTCCTGACGTATACACTGAAGAGAAATGAAAATATATGTGCACAGAAATATTTGTACACAAATGTTCATAGAAGCATTATTCATAACAGCCAAAAAATAGGAACAACTCACACGTCCATCAACTGATTAATGGATAAAAGTATGGTATATCCAGACAATAAAATACCATTCCCCAATAAAAAGAAATGAAGTACAGATATAGTACAGCTATGGCATGGATAATCCTTGAAAACATTATGCTAAGTAGAAGAACTTAGTCAAAAGGGCCAGTTATCTACATTAAATGTTCCATAATAGAAAAATCCACAGAAATAGTAAGTTAGAGCTTCTTTAGGACTAGAGAAGGTGGAGAGCATGTGGGGTATTAAGGAATGTCAGCTAAGGAACATGAGGTTTCCTTTTGGGGTGATGAAAATGTTCTAAAACTGATGATGGTAATAGACACAAAACTGTGTGAATATACTAAAAGCCACTGATTGCACGCTTTAATGGGTGAATTGTATATATTATGTCTCAAGCTGTTTTTGACATGAAAAAAAGAAAATTTAAAAAAAGGACTCATGACTTGAAAGTTTGAAAGTTGTGCCTTTTTAAAGCTTTTGCAGAGAAGACAAATCAGCTTCTTCAGAGTGTCAAAAAAATTTTAGGGTGCTGTTTGAAGTTCTGGTATAATTTTTCATGCTAGAATTTACTCACTAATTTAGACCAGTGTCTTGCTTGATTTGTATTATTTTTGTGCCATAAAATAGTGATTAATAAAATAGTGATTAACAGGTCAATGGTGTGTGCCTCACAATGCATTGTAAGTCATGATCATTGTCATCGGTAGTCACTGTCATATTAGGCAAGACAGCTTGCCTAATGAAAATATTGAGAAGTCTATCCTTCCTGTTACATTGAGTTATTAAAAAAAAAAAATTCAGGGTTCCTGGGTGGCTCAGTTGGTTAAGCAACTGCCTTCAGTTCAGGTCATGATCCTGGAGTCCTGGGATCAAGTCCTACATTGGGTTCCCTGCTCAGCAGGGAGTCTGCTTCTCCTTCTGACCCTCCCCCGCCCTGTGCTCGCTCGCGCTCTCTCTCTCTCTCTCTCTCTCTCTCTCTCTCATTCGCTGTCTTCAAATAAATAAATAAAATCTCAAAAAAAATTTTTTTTCAGAAAAGACCCTTTGGTCACATATAAAATAGATTTGCCCTTCATCATTCCAACGCATGCAGCAGGAGTCAACTAGATTAACAGCTTTGGAGAGTGAAAAACAAGGTGGCAGATGGAGGATGTCTCCCATATTTCAGGCTATTTTTTTTTTAAGATTTTATTTATTTGACAGAGAGAAACACAGCTAGAGAGGGAACACAAGCAGGGGGAGTGAGAGAAGGAGAAGCAGGCTTCCCGCCGAGCAGGGAGCCCGATGTGAGGCTCGATCCCGGGTCTCCAGGATCATGACCTGAGCTGAAAGCAGTCGCTTAACCAACTGAGCCACCCAGGTGCCCCCCCCCTTTTTTTTTAAAAGATTGGCTATTTTTTGGTCACATTTCCCATTGCTCTGAGCAAAATTGCAGGCTTGTGAGTAATTAATTAATATTATTTAAGTCATCAAAATAATTGTGTTTTCAAAAATAAGTATGCTTACCATCTCTTTAAAAATGTCCTTTTACTCATGGTGGCAGATTGGGCTAGATGGCCTTAACACCCTTGCCCTTTTCTTCCTTAGGAAGCTATGAAAAGGGCTGATAAAAGGTGGCTAGGTGTGGCCACATAGCTAGGTTCTGGAAAATGGGAGAGAAACAGGAGTGACCTGGACAATTTGCAAAATCTCTCCTTGAAAGGAAGGGGTGTACCTTTATTTCTACCTGCATGCTTCCGGCTGGCGGGGTGTGAGCAAATGGCTTCCCCTCCAGCACCCTGCTTCAACCACAGAATGGCCTTGGCAATTGGTGCTTTGCAAGCTAGAGTAACAAGAAAGCAAAAGCCTGCGTGGACCCTGAAGAATCTGCTTCCAGCATTTTGTACGAGAGAGAAGGAAACGTTTTCTTCTTTATGCCAGTTCTATTTGGACTGTTCAGACCCTGGCCACCAATCTTACATCCTCATTGTTTCACTTGCCTACTCAAACATCTTAGGATGGCCCAGCCCTCTAAAATCAAAACCTAACCTTCCTATCCTGGATGTGAGACGTGAGAGCAGATCAGTGGGGGGTTGGGCAGGTTGGCCATTATAAGAGGAATGTCATATTCATTAAGCATAAACAACGCTGTCTTGTCTTTCCTTGTTTGGATCCCATTTCACTTCTAACATGAGCCCTGCCCCTTAGCCCAGTGGCCTATGTTGATTCCACCCAATAGGGCCCACCTATCTCTCCGTCACTCTTTCTTTCTCTCTTCTTTATGGCTCTCAGACTTTTTCATTCTATTGCCTCTGCCTAGAATTTTTCTTATACTTCTCACCTAAACACTACAGGTTCCCATTTTATTTATTATTTTTTAAAGATTTTATGTATTGGGGAGAGAAAGAGAGTGTGAGCAAAGGAAGAGGAAGGAAGAGGGAGAAGCAGACTTCCCCATCAAGTGTGAGTCGGGAAGCCCAGTGCAGGGCTCCATGCGGGGCTGGATCCCAGGACCCTGAGACTGTGACCTGAGCCGAAGTCAGATACTCAACAGACTGACCCACCCAGGCGCCCGTCCACCCCCTGGTTTATGGCTCCCCCGTAAGTATCCCTACTTCTAGCTTTTTCACTTTCCACCCTATTGTCTCTGCATTTCTATTGTGCTTATTGTCCGAGTTCTCAAGCAACACTGACTACACACATCACGTTATACTTTGGTTGTCCTTTAAAGTATATCCTGTTTTCTCAAGCAGATTCATAGTTTTCCTGAGGACCCAAATCACTTCCAGTGTATCTTTGCATCTCTAATAGCCTAGGATAGTGGCTTGCACATGTTAAGAGTTCAGTAGCGGCTTGTTGCTGCTGTAAATGATGCTGTCAGTCCCATTAACAAACTTCAGCCACTGCATAACCCTTAAAAGTCTGGCCCCATCACACCCCTCAGCACACTCCTCAGCCTTCAGACCCATCCTCTCTGTGGTCATCAAGAGATGCCTCTTGGAAGATTACTCTGAACCATTCAAACCTATTTGCCCTGATTAGACTTTGCAAATGCCCCTACAATTACTCATTACTTTATATAATAATCATTTGTTTGCTTTTTATCTCTGCTTCTTGACTGCATACTCCTGGAAGATGAGTATTATGTCTTATTCATTTGAGAATGGCTTGCGCCTACCCAACGGCTGGCATATAGATACTCAATAAATGTTTGTTGAATAAATACATGAATGATAAATAAAGACAAAAGCCCAAGAAAGCTCATGACTTCCCACTGAATCTGCTATTCTGCCTTTCAGGCTGGTCTGGAGCCCTCTGACCCCAGGTCCCAGGCTTTCAGTGGCTCTGTGGACATTAACTATCCCCTTTGACGCCCACCCAGATCACACCGAAGCCCCTCCTCCAACTCCACCAAAATGACAATGAAGTCCCTGTGAAACCGGCCTGCGTTCAAGTGAAACCAAGGAGAAAAGGTTGTTTGTCAAACTTAAAAGACAGATGTTAGTACTTCTCAGTTTCAAACTGAATCCTAACCCTTGTGAAGTTCAAGTTTCATTTCTGCTTGGCCAAGTGGAATTTCCTGATTCTATGTAAGAGAAGTTTAAGGGTCTATTCTAGAAGACTTTGAGGACTCTGGCATTCTCTCTAAGTGATTGCTCAATTTTATTTTGGTAATTAGCATACACACGGCTTTTGTCTTAAAGAGTGAAGGTTTTACAATTCAAGAAAAAAATAATAGTTTTGCCTCTCTTTTTGGCAAGTTGTTCAGATTGTCGCCCCACACTGATATTCAAAAAACAGGTAGAGACGATTCCCAGGGTCCAGCTGTTACTGGCTTTTACTCCTGGGAGGAGAGAGGGTTCAGCGAGCCAGACTGGGGGTGGAACATGAGTGGGCTCAGTTCTTCACCCAGCTCTGAGTCATGCAGCCTTGAAATCCTCTGTGCCTCTGTGTCCCTGTCTGGAAAATGGGCTAATCGCCTTGCCTCCAAACTGCCTCCCAAGAGTGTTGCAAGGATTAATGAGTTAATAATGTTTGACGAGCACTTTGAGCTTCGGATGAAAGATACAGAAGAACAAAGTGTGATGGATATTATGCATAATTAAAAGCTCTAGCAGAAACATTGGTCTGCGTTAACCCCCAGCGCCACAATAAGCAGCACTCAGACATAGCATGGAACTAGTATTCAAATAGAAGATCGTTTTCCCTAAAAGGGAATTTTAATCTGATTGCATGATTACACTAAACTAGTTTCATAAGAAGAACCGTCATAATCACTGTGGGTAAATGTATGTTTCCATCAGGGCCCTGAGGC
>PITA01027524.1:0-20804 GCA_004023965.1 Spilogale gracilis | reverse complement strand
ATGCCTGGGTGGCTCAGTTGGTTAAGCGACTGCCTTCGGCTCAGGTCATGATCCCGGAGACCCGGGATCGAGTCCCACATCGGGCTCCCTGCTCGGCGGGAAGCCTGCTTCTCCCTCTCTCACTCCCCTTGCTTGTGTTCCCTCTCTCGCTGTGTTTCTCGCTGTCAAATAAATAAAATCTTAAAAAAAAAAAAAAAAAGAAAAATTTTTTTTCAAATACAGCAAAATTCTTTTTTGAAGGAATTCTTTCAAAAACTCAACGTGCTAAATATGAGCCCTTTTGGTAAAGTCTGGCCCATGCCAGATATTTAGTCATATTTAAATAGTGATTTAGGGGCGCCTGGGTGGCTCAGTTGGTTGAGCGACTGCCTTCGGCTCAGGTCATGATCCCGGAGACCCAGGATCGAGTCCCACATCAGGCTCCCTGCTCAGCGGGAAGCCTGCTTCTCCCTCTCTCACTCCCCCTGCTTGTGTTCCCTCTCTGGCTGTGTTTCTCTCTGTCAAATAAATAAAATCTTTAAAAAAAAATAGTGATTTAACTTTCAATGTTTTGGTATTGTCTCCTTGACTAGATTTTTATGTCCAGGAAAACTTAAATGGACAATTCAGTCAGCCAAGTTCTTTGAATTTAATATTTGGATATGTCACCTAACAAAATAATATTTGCCTTTCTAGTTCCTAAAGCAGGTACTTAAAAGTGCATCATCATAATTTTATAGCCATGGTAACGACTTACGAAGTTAATAGAAAATAACATTGACATTGAGATAATTCAGGATATAGACTCCTCACTTTATATTTAGCCACAGACTGACTACAGTAATGAATCAAGTTGGGGTGTGTTTTTCACACAGATACAAGCTATGAACTAAACTCCCTGTCAGTTTTGTGGAAGGTTTTCCCAATTCCATGCTGCAACAACTTACAAGAGGACGAACTTATAATGAAGTCCCAGTGCTGCCTCGTTTTGTCCTCTAGGAATTGAGATCCTGGGCAGAGGCCATTATCTTCCTGAACTATCACCCGATATTCAGAATGGAAGGTTCAGGGCACATGAATAATGCTGCCTGAGGAGGCAAATATCTGTGTTCTCAAGCTTACCAATTCCCATATGCCTGCCTATCTACCTGTGGTGGCAGGGCTGAAGCAAGAAGCCAATTATTTCAGAAAGCTTTTGTTTTGCGGTAAGGCAGGTTCACTGACTGCTGCACATTAATTCCTGGCTCTAGGTATAATGGACACCTGGTTACTTTTGCCTGCAAATGTCAGCCCACAGCAAAACAACTCTAATCTACAACTCTACCGCTATTAAGCAGAAAGAGATTAAGGCTCCTGTTGGACTTGATTTGAGAGTAATTATGATTTAACCTACTGGAAGTCTTCCTACTAGGACCATTTGACCTGCTTCCATGGTAAAGAAAGAAGCTTCTTCTATTATGAGAACTCAAGCAATGGACAGACCTCAGTGGCAGAGATCCATGTAGGATCATGATGGTCCAAAAGAAAGTGTCTCTGCTCAAGTAACATCTTATAGAAAGAATGCTCATATGGAAGGGGATGGAGTCTTGGAATCCTGAAGAAAAAGAAATATAGTGAGTTTGAAAATATTTTTAATGTTATAAATGTTCCAACTGGTTTTTAACTAATGAATTTATCAGGCTCCCCTTAAGAAAACCCAAAGCACACCAGTGATTTCAACAGTAGAGTGTAGTGTGACAAGTTAGTTAAAGAAATGTTGGAGAAACTGCAAAGATAAGAAGGGATCCCTGAGGAGATATGGAAATAGATACTGCAGGAAACAGCTTCTACTCCTGGGCCCCAGGAAAAGAGTTTGGAGTCATCAGACAACTGGAGGAAGGCACAGAGCTGGACCCAGGATTCTGAGGAGGAAACACTGCCCTGCTCCTGCCTCAGAAGCTGGAAGGGCCCCTGCAGGCTGGGACATAGTCCTATGAGGAGGCACCAGGGGGCTGGTCCTGGGGGTGGAGCTAAAATTTCTCAGGTTGGATTTATATGCTTTTTGGAACCAAAAAGAACTGCTAAGTAAGAAGCATCTATGAACAGCAATACATGTTAAGAGCCTCTTCCTCCTTCAGCCTTTATGTTCCTTTCTGGGTACCACTTGGGAGATTAAGAAGATGCATTTAGAGGTGAGAGACAATAGCCTAGTAACCAGCATCGTCACAGTGTTAAATTACCCTGAAACTTCATTTCAATGTCTTCCGACATGGGCATTTCACCCTACCCATAAGGAAAATGAGGCAAAGAAATGTAACGTGATGGGGATTCCAAACTTGAGCCCAATCCCTGCACACCAGCCTATAGCTCTTTTCCTCTCAGGCAAACCTTTTCAGGAGTCTTTTTTTCAGTGGGAATTAATGTGATGAAGTTCGAGAAGAAACAGTCCACTTTGCATTTGCAAGCAGATGTCAAGTTCTCAAAGCCTTCTGCCTCTTTTGCAGGTCCTCAGTACTCATCAATATGGTGTCTTCCATCCTGTTAATTGTCAGTAAAAATTTGCTTTCTTTTTTGTGAAATTAAAAAAATAGATGATTCTGAAGTAATCATCACATGTTTTCATACATGTCACAATTTGGATTGTGCGGGCGGGAGGGCTGAGAGCTAGCTTCTGCCCATTCAGTTTGATAAGTAGGGAACTTGGGTCTCTAACATTCTGGCCACTTACATGAATCACTTAAAAAGTACATGAGAAGGAGATGGAGAGTAAATAGCCTATCAGAGGATCAATCCATACATTTAGTTCTCATGCCATTGTACTAAAATTATTCTTTTGTTTTTGACATTCTATTTAAAAAGTCTATTAAATCATAATGTTCAAAGTAGAAAAAAATATCCCTCTGTGCTCTTGCGTAAAGTACAGAAAAGTACAAAAGGTGTTTAAGATGTCTGGCTGGATTTTCTTTTTCCATTTCTGGTAGAAAATTATATCCAAAATAGTTTAGAGATACTGAAGAGAACTTACTGGAAACAAACCAAAAAAAAGGGATGTGTTGGAAAAAAAGCATGTGAATCCAATAACAAGGACAGTAGTGTTGTTCTAAAATCTGTTTGTCCTTTCCTTCAGCTTATACTATTTACATAGTCACTAATTTTACAATGGAGACCTTTTAAATGTTATCAATGGGCCAATAAATCCATGGTGTTAATGGGGCCATATTTAACTGACTTGATGGGTGGGGTTCTGTGGATGGTGTATTATATTGCTGTGTGTTGGTACTGAAGAGATTTATAAATACTGATGGGACTTTTAGCATAACCAGTCAGTCAAATAGATAAGGTAGTGTTGCAGACTTGGGTACAGCCTGAATGCATTCAAAGTGAGGAATTAAATGGAATAAACTTTCAGGTTTCTTGAGATTCAAATCATCTCTTGCCATTTTCTTTCCCTTCCTATGCTCCCCAAGGTGCTATTTCCCATCTCTGGGCCTTTCCACCCTTTCTCTTCCAGCTGGAATGTCTCCACCAACACTATTTACAACAAATGCAGATTTTTTTGAAGGCCTACTTGTAGCCCAGTTCCTTTACCATGTCCTTCCACATAATCCACTATTTACCATAAATCATTATTCTCTCCCTTCTTAGCAATCCTTAGGAATGATACACTTTGCCATCCATTGATCCTGTTATCTCAAGGTTATTTAATGTATCTTGCTTCTGGACTATGAGCTCCTCAGGGGAGGTTTTCATCTCATCTTTACCATCCATCCACCTCCCACTGCAGTGACTGACCAGAGAGCAAACCGCAGGTATATTCTGAATGCTTTTTTGTTTGGATACAGCAATTTCCAATTTCCAAAGTACTTTTACACATATTATTTTTCTGAATAATGTTCAAACCATGGGACCTAGATATTGTCATGTCCTTATAATTAAAGACACTGACACTTTGATTGGTTAAGGGGATATCTCATGGTGAAAGTCAGCAAACAAAGAGCTAGTACTAGATACTAGAGTCTCCAAAAATAAGTTCAAAGGTCTTTTGGTTACATATTTTAAGGTATTTTTTTCCATGCTTTATCCTAGGAGAAATTAAAAATAAAAAGCATGTGAGGAGTAAAAGAAGGCTGTAATTATTTTTAAAGTGTGGCTTTACATATTTATTTTGCCAGAATATTCTACATTGTTTTGTTTAAAATTCAGATGATCAAGGCCCCACTGCAACTTGATGAATTAGGATCTCTTGGTGTAAACCTAAGAATCAAACTCTATTTCAGAATTTACTGATACAGAAAATTGAACAATTGAGGCAAACTAGATGATTATATTTTGTTATCTTATGAGTTCAAAGAATGATAGAACACTTTCCTTTGCAACTCTATCACTTAGAACAAACTCTGAATTTTTAGTTCCCTAATATTCTATCTCCTTCATCACTGGCAGTATCACTTTCATGGAGTGGATATAAAATAGGTATAAAACCTCCATAAAACATCCATCAATACATTTAACTGTAGCTGTCAACCCCTAGGGTATGTTTAAAGGTGAGAGGTTGGGACAGAAAACCATAGGTAGGAGAACGTTATATTTTCCCAGTGCCATTGACAGGCAGAGATCGTTTCATTTTTAGAGCACGTACTCATTTTTAATAGACACTCCTCTCTGCTTTTTCTTAGTCTGCATGTATGCAAAGGCAATCTGGAACAAAACTAGTAATGTTCCTAGAAATATATTTCCTGAGACATGGGTAGTTTTCTCTTTGAGAACAACTTCAGAGAGAAATCTTTGCCACCATTGTGGGTGCTTGAAAAGGAAGTAGACTGAGGGTGCCTGGGATGGAATATATATAGAATGAAGACAGTTCAGGGTGCAGCCCACTATGATGCAAAAGGAAGACAACACCAGGAGAGAGAAAGACCAAGACTGTAATAGGGGTCTTTGTGCATCTTGAATAGCTCAGCATAGGGATATTGACAACAACACCAACCCTCCATGTGAATGCTTTTGCAATCTCTCTATTATGCCATCTTTCTTTATATCCATGTGTATATATACATATATACATGTGAAAATGTAATTTTATTTTTATTTCAAAAGTTAAAATTTATTCAACAACCATTAACTGAGAGCCCACAAATACACAGTTTCCTCCATGTTTAGCTCATTCTCTTCACTTATTCCCCCTTTCCTGTTTTGTTTCTGAGTTATATGGCATGCTGCATGGACTAAAGAAGATTGTATTGGACTTAATAACTTATTCTAGTTCCAGCCATGTGTATAGTGCTTATTATTTGGGAGGGTTCCACCCACTAACAGCTCTGGCTTCAGAATATATTGTTTTCAGAGCTCTTCTGACATCACTCAGGCGTGCCGATTGTACACAAACAAATATGTCTGGGCTTGATAAGGCTAAATTGTGTGTAAGCTCAAGTTCTTCTTTGCTATTATGTTTAAACAAAAATAACCATGTTATTTCCAGATCCAGTCAGACCACAAGAAAAGCTACCAGCTCTTGCCAAATATCAAAGGATAGATTGGTAAGAACAGAGGGGAAAAAAGACAAAATTTATTTCTCTTCTTAGGACAAGTAAAGCAAAGCGTCCAATTGGAAGGCTAGAGACATTGCTTGATGGACTGGCCTGGGGCTGAAGCCAGCTTCTCCATGCCTTTATCCCCTCTAGTCAGAAAGCGGCACTTTCTAAAATAGGCAGTACTGACTATATTAGTCAGGGTTCTCCAGAGACATAGAACCAGTGGGGTCACAAACACACAGACAGGGACACACACACATTTATTATTATAATGCAAACATACATACCTACATATAAGTACATGTAAATGCATGTGTGTGTGTGTGTCTGTAGGGCCAGAGCGGGTAGGTGTATGAGAGAGAGAGATTGGTTCGTTAATAAGGAATTGGCTCACAGTATAAAAACTAACAAGTCCTTCAGATCTGCAGTTGGGAAATTAAAGATCCAGATGACCTGATGGTATAGTTCTAGTTTGAGTCTGAAGGCCTGAGGACCAGGAAAGCCAATGATGGATGTTCCAGTCTACAAACTAACAGGCTTGAGATCCAAGAAGAACTAATATTTCTGTCCAAGTTCAAAGGCCAGAAAAGACCAATGTCCCAGCTCAATCAATCAGGCAGGACAAGTTCCTTCTTTTTCAGACTTTTTGCTCTATTCAGGTCTTCATTTGGTTGGATAAGGCCCACCCCATTATGGAGGGCAATTTGCATTACTTTGCCTACAGACGCAGATGTTAATCTAATCTAGAAACACACTCATGTACATACCCAGAAAAATATTGGTCAAATGTTTGGACTGTCCATGGCCTAGTCAAGTTGACACATAAAATTAACCATCACACTGGCCTTGAATTCAAGAACTGCAGCAGACTGGGGACTTGAAGGTCATGCAGTTTAAACCCCTACTTAAGACATGTATCCCTTCCTCCACTTCCTCTCTTGTCATCCAGATTCTGCATGTGCATCTCAAATTATACTTTCCACGGGTGGCCCATCTGTTGTTGGAAATTTAGACTGAAACATTTATTTGTATATGACCTAGTCACTTCATATATCCACATCTTTGATCAAGTCCTTCCTCAGCTTGGAATGCTTCCTCCAGTAGGTCTTTCCCTTTGAGTCTTCACATGTGTTGTCAGACATATACCAAGGCTTCTGCCTCCAGAAAGTTCACTCTAGTAAGAAAGGAGAAGCAACCATAGAACAGGGAAAAGTTAGTAAATGTGTAAATATGTACAAACAGCCAATGGAGGAGGGTTGGAGGCATAATGAGCAGAGTTCCTACACCTAGGTCTTGCTGTAAGCAAACTGACTAGAACTAATCAGTCGTGTCATGGACTAGCACCCTGAGTGTTTCTAGATACTATACAGAAATAGGAATTCTGAACCTGTATGATTACGACCTAGATGAAGGAGAGGTAGAGAAAGGATATGTTACGAATGGAGCAAAAGGTACCAACATTATATGAGAAGCAGCCAGTCGGTGATCAGGCTGAAGGAGCTCAGAGGAGAAAGTAATCATTGGAGGCAGCTGGCTGAGAACGGCTTTGTACTTTGGATGGGTTTTGTTTATCTTCTCTTGAAGGAAAGGGAAGAGTCCATAGAAAAAGGAAGGGATGTGTAAAGGGAGGAAGGTGGGAATGAGCATTTCTATTCAGGAATTAGATTCACAATTAGAAAATGCCTTAGACCCAGACACTACTGGGCTCCATAAGTTTGGGAGAAAATCCTGAAGAAGTTTGTTGGCTCTAGGGATTTGAGGTATTTATTTACCCAGACTCTAGGAGCTGTTTAGACAGATACGAAACTTGCCTACACACATCTGTCCCCCTAATGGGCTGCATCAGGTCCCCGGTGACTACCCCTTGGGATGAACAGAAATTTCAGTCTCTCTCCGCACCAATTTTCACACCCCAGCTGCCAAAAGGGGGGCAATTAATGTTGCTTCTGACAGTTATTCCAGTTTGGTCCAGGCCCCTGGGATGAAAATATCTCACTGGGATAACTACGAGTTGTATCTAGACTTGTGGTAAAAAGCTGCTTTTAAAAATTGATTTAAAATGTTTTAAAGAGCTCCTATGCTCTTTATGGAGAATCTTTAGGATTAGAAAAATTATATCTCTTTTATCCTTTCATTTGTTTTAAAATGATTATTGGATGTATAACAAGTGCCCAAGCATGTGCTAGGTGCTGTAATGTGGATACAAGAAAAAAGAAGATACAGAGTGTGGCTCCAGTGAATTAGACATCCGGTTGGAGGAACAAGTAAGATGATGGTGCAGCATCTCAAACAAGGTAGTTGCCCTAAAAGCCTTCATTGACTAAGTCAGTAAGATGCAAAAGACACGCGGGAATATAAAACTATTGAAAAGATAAAAAACAATCCACAACAGTTTATTTAATCCCAAACTGTTGACATTCCCTCCTATGCCGTCGGATTTTTCCTAGTACTAGTTCTCTTTGATTACATGAAGCTTTAAGAGTAAAAACTGCACACCCTTTCTTCCCACCACAAAACCTCCATGAATGCGGTTTTTGCTATGAGAAATAGCAAAGTACAATTAGTTTGTACCTCACGTCTAGTTATCACTCAGCTGAGCTGGCTGCTGAAGCTTTGCATTTTCACGTAACACTCCTGTACATATCTCCTTTTTTAATTATTTTTACAGGTTTTAATTTGTAAACTGTCATGTGAGATTTGGGGTTGCATTTTGCCAGACTAACTGATATGATTGCAGAAGCAAATTACCGTTTTACCTGAAGCTTTTTTCAGATACAGAATTATTACATATTTCTAGTGTTGGGGGGGGCTCTCTAGAACAAGCTTCTAAGCAAACACAACAATTCTGGTCTCCTGAAAATTGATATATTCAATTAAATGTTCACAATCTGGTTAGCTTTCAATAAATACCATTTAAAACCAAAAGCCTCCGCGTTATAAGCATGATACCAGGTAATGAAGCTTGTATCATTGTTGCTCTCAAGATTTCCATCCAGTAATATGCAGCTTCAAAACTCTTATCTTTGAGCTCCAAAAGCAATTTGACTCACATTATAGGTCTCTTGCAATAAATATCATCATTGTTTTAACTTGATATGCCTTATAGTAAAACTTTTTAATTTAGGTCCCACCAAATTGAGGAGGAACTGAAATTTGAATTTTAAAAAATCCTTTTTTCTTTACAGAGAGATGGAGGAGTGTGATATAAAACTCCATAAAAGCAGGGAAGAAGAAAATACTTTATGAAATGTTAACAGTTAATATAAAGCTCTGAAAACCCAAAACATAGTCACAAACACATATATAATTAAAAATTACTTTTAGCAATAATTGTGAATATAGGGCACCCGGGTGGCTCAGACGGTTAAAGCCTCTGCCTTCAGCTCAGGTCATGATCTCAGGGTCCTGGGATCGAGTCCCACATCGGGCTCTCTGCTCACTGGGGAGCCTGCTTCCCCTTCTTTCTCTGCCTGCCTCTCTGCCTACTTGTGATCTCTCTCTCTCTGTCAAATAAATAAATAAAATATTTAAAAAAATAATTATGAATATAGATAAGCATAAACACAGCACACATGTATATGCATGTATGTTTATCTGTGTATATATATTTATTTGCAAGTTACAAATGACTTTCGGTGATCAATATCATGTGTGCTAAATGATACTAATGATCTCTATGTCGGAAAGATTAAGGTCTAGTTATCATAAGTACTTGAAAGTAATAGAATTGAATTGAAATGCCCACAGATCTGACTTCATTAATTCACAATGTCTTGCCCTCTAACGAGAGTGAATTGATGTTTTCGTTCTAGTGTATTTAATCAAATACTGGAGGAGCAAGAAGGAGGAGAGGGTGGAGGAGAAAGGAATGCAGGCAACTTCTACTTAATATTTTCACTGAGAAGTCACAGCTGTCAATTCTCATTGACATTTTCCCGTACTCTGCTTAATTAATGCCTTTATTGCCATAAACTGAGTGTTTCTGCTTGCTAAGTAAAAACTGGGAAAGAAAGCCCTTTAATCTGACATACTGCCTCCTCCAAGAAGATGTTAACCAGCAAGTTTAGCTAGCTCTCTTACCTGATCATGATCTGGTAAGCATTTGAGCATGTAAATGCCTATTCTGGGTAAGATATCAGGAAAGAGATCATACCATGATACCATGGAATTAGCACCAAAGAGGAACCGTTAGGAGTGTCTGTCAAGGCTTTAGGTCAGTTTCACTGTCATTTTAACAAGGCATCTCTGGCTACAACATGGTAAGAATGGATTGAAGTGTGTGGGAGTGCCTGGCCTAAGTAACTTTTCTAATGATCCAGAGTAGAACTGATGAACTGACCCAGGAAAAGGACATTGAGTATGATAGTGAAAAAAAAAAAATTCAGTCTAGATTTAAGATATATAAATAAGAAGGTTGTGCCTGAGTATGTACTAGGCTTAATTTTGGGAAATTATTTGTGATGTTCCTGAATGTTCTGCCTTGAGTCATCACATAGACATCAATGTCATACTTACATGAGGAATTAGGGGGACACTATGCAGACTTGTCGGGAAGACTGCCTAGCCCTCTGTCCCAGCAAGATTGCAGCGTTAACTTTGGAGGCAAGTTCAAGTACAGAATTTCCATTGAGGACTTAGTATTTCCTAGAGACTCTGTTATGGAATTGTTTTTAAAGTAATAGTGACCAGAAAATGTAGAAATTTACTTAGGCACTAAACTGTGTGGTAAAAATTAAAAGTATTGTAGAAACTCATGTGAAAGGTCCCAGTCAGTCAGTAGGAGCTTCACTCAAACTGAATTACAAGTTAGTCCTCAATATGCTTAGAAGTGAGGAGTGGTCTCCTCGGTTAAGATGGGACTCAGAAGCAAAAGCACTGGGTTGGGGGGAGGGGCAGAAAAGAAATCAGAATTTTAGAAAAGGACACATTTGGGCATGAAATCTGGCCATTACTCTCTGGGTGTTCTTGCCTTGGTGCTTGTACAAACAGCAGGTCTCTAAATGGAAGTGGGACAGTGGTACTGTTCCTGTGGGTGTTACCTAGAGCACCCATGCCAGACAGAGGAAAAGGTAGGTTGGTTTTTCTTAACAGAGAGATTGGTAAGTCGGTGAACAGAGGAGAAAGAGGCATGAGATTTTATAATTATGATATATGCAGTTTTTGGTATGTAGATTATATTTCAATAGAAAGATAAAAAAAATGTACCCCGGTGAGGATGATAAATTACACGGTCTTTCAGGAGGGCAGGGACCAGCACTTACAGATCACCATATAGTTGAGTACTTAATGGAATAGGCTAAGTCTTCTAATGAACTAACGCATTTCCTCACCATTTCTAACCTCCTCATATTTCCTGTAACATCCTGTGTGGTTCAAATCGTATTCTGTGACTGGAGTTCAGTAAATGCCCATGAGCTGAATTTTACTAGTTAGGGGGAAAAAAAAACTAGAAAAATAAGAAAGATGACGAGATAGAAACATACTAAAAACGTATTAATTTACACACTAACCCACGGAGCCGCTTTTTTAAAGTGCTGAATTCTGGAATTTTGCTAAAATGTCCATCCAGCAAGTTTGCTTCTTATTCCATCCATGTTTCTCTTCTTCTATCCACAGTACTAGAAATGTCTCAGAAAAGTACATTTTGTGAGTTTCCAGTGACTTCCTTGCTCACTCATCTCATTATCTGGCAGGCCGTTTGTCTTTCTTTTTTTCTTCCATCTAACAAATGTAAAACCTCCAGGGTTTTCTATACATATCCTTTTTGGAAATGTTTGTTTCTGTTTGTATGTGGGTGTGTGTTTCTCTAAAATACAGCCAGAACCCATCAGAATATGCTGTCAGAGTCAGTGGTAGGATTTTGTGTCATTTCCCTTTCGACTTGAAAAATAGCATTTTTAAAAAAATATTTTTCATACACGACATTTTTCTCCCTATTCACTTTGATAGCACCACCTGCTTCAGGAAATATATATTTTCCACAAACCACTCAAATGAACTAATCCATTTTCACTATGTGTCCTTTTTGGCAAAATATCTACAGAATTTGCTTTCATAAAGATAAATTCTGTTGCTTTGCTTCTGTCTTATTTTTTTTTCCCTCTCTTTATGAAAGGAAAATGATTCCTTGTTTTCTTCTTGTGGGGGAATGCATACAGAAATGAAATTCTAGAGACAATTAAAACCAATGAGGGAAACTCTGGTTTTGGACAAATGTATTTTATCCTCTGTTTTTCCTTCTCATTTGTAAAATGAGTATTTTGGAGCAGGTGCCTTTGATGTTTTAGTTGCCAAAGATTCTGCGATTTTTGTAATGATATTTTACCTAGACTTAGAGGGAGGTGTCATGTGGGTTTCTCGGTGTGCTGTGTGGTACATCAGTTATCATAATTCATAGAATTAGTGGTACTTGGTGGCATTTTTCCCATGTGGGGGAAAAAAAAGAGGTTGGCATCATCTTTGGAATTATATGTTAATTGCCTAAAAGGGTCAAGAGACCAAGAGAAGGAAGGCAGAACAGGGCCCAAGTAGACTCTGTTTCTTACAGACCACTCAAAGGGATTAGCCGTCAACAACTTCTCTTTGACAGGATGTATAGGTATGTTCCCCATGAGCCTGCTTCCTGACTTGGTTTCCCAATACTGGAAGTTTACCCAGAAGTATTCTAGTTGAGGTGTCAAAATGTTAAAATGAAAAGAGACTTTGTCTCAGAATGGACCTAACATTATTGAAGTTTAAGATCTGTATTTAAGAATGTGGCAAATCTCCACTTAGAGCTGAGATTCAGGAGGATGAATATCAGTGAACCTACTCTTCATATTACACATACGTGAGCATGACTGTGTATGTACAGACACACATATATGTATATATATGTGTATACATACACATACATACATATGTATCCATTTATATATATATATATACACATACATATATATACACAGGTATGTATATAAATTTAGTGCATATCTTTTGACAAAGATAGCTAGACCAGACATCCTCTATAAGTGCAGAGCAGGAATTGTTAAGATCCAGACTGATCTAGACTGAGCATATCATATTAGACTTGAAGAGTCCACCTTGAGAATCATCTCATGTTACAGAGCTCAGCATTTCTTGGCATTTGGATGCTTTTAATTCAGAAATCCCAACCAGTGCTTTGAAAAAGTCCTAAGTGCCCATCTTTGAATCTAACTTAATCATTCAGGGGTTCTGTGTTGTGGTGACATGGTCAGCAGCACCTCTGACAGTGCTCCAGTTTCCTGGGAAGGGTAGTGGGGAAGAAAAGGAACAGAGGAACAGAGAGGAAAAATGTGATTGGCATTCATTGTGGACTAAGCCTGTTGAATGTACAGCCATTAACGATATTACCTCAGGAAGCAGATATTATTGTTAACCCCACTTGAGAAATGAAGAACTATAAATACTAAATGACTTGCTCAAGGTCACAGAAGTGCTGAATGTCAGACCCAGGATTCAAACACAGGCAGCTTGACTACAAAACCTGAGGCATCAACCACTTCTCTAAATTAGCTTTTCTTCTCTCGATTTCCTGAGCCAAATTCATTGCAAGGGAGAGTGACTTCTAATCAGGATTTTAAAGCTAATTTCGACATGGGTACCATTAATCCCTTCATTGGACAACTTCATGCCCACTCACTCACTCAATGTTTTTGGCAACCAGTGAAGTAGGGCCCCAGCTGTGGTACAATGCAACTGTTCAGTGATAGAGCTCTGTGTGAATCCTAATGATGGTACATTTAAGAGTGTGCTGGGCCATGCACTGGAAGGTCTGGGCTCTCTCTAACCCATTGCTGTGGTGAGCTACTTTCATGAGGTTAAGCAAGTCATCTCATCTCTCTAGGAATGTGGATAATATCTGTCTTCCTGTTGTTTTTAAATGAGATATTGCAAAGAAGTCACAAAGAATGTGTATAATCAAAGATAGTGATTACCATTAGTTACCAATCCCAATTTTAACCAACAGGATAACATGTGGCCAGAGAAATAACTGGAAGACAGAATCTCAATGCTAAGTAACAGTGCAAGTGCAAGGCTGAAAGGTGATGAGGGATGACAAAGACCAATTTGTTTGGACTTTTAGTCCAATGCTTTGCCACCACCTCATGCTAATCCCTCATGCCCATTTTATTTCTATGGGTTTAAGTAAGAAAATTCACATAATGTATGCCCCGGCCAACTATTTGCACTCCCTTCCTTCTCTAAATTGTTAAGACATGTTAGGAAATGTAAATCTTTGTGTCTGTCCAAAGCAGCATGATTTTAATTCTTGTGTGTGGAAAGCCGATGGCTCTGCTAACCAGAGCTGAGCCTGAACCATTTCTTGCTGCTCACGCTCCTTTGTTTAGCGTGGACTCAGGTTAGTTCCATTCTGATGAAGAAGCCATTGCTACCTGCTGTTCTTGAATGTCCCTGTAAGCAGGTTTTTCCCAAGAGCTTTCCTCTGAAGAGAAGCAGAGCAGGAGGCGGGTTTTCGAAATGACTACCACATGGAAGAATCCCAGCCTCTGGGGAAAGAAAGGTCTCACCACAGGCTATTATTAGAACAGAGCTCTGAGTTTGTAAATGGAAAGTGAGATTCCACTTGCACATGCATGCACACTGGAGGTGCCTGGGTGCCAGTGAGTGGAAGGACTCACAGACGCCTCCTCAGATGGCATCTGTCTTCTTCTGTTCACTAGGAAGGTGTGCAGTCACGCTCTTCTCTGTGCCGAGCTTGAGAAGGAAATCGTGTCAGAGCAGGCAGTTGCCGTGATGCCAAAGCTAGGAGAAGGAGTGCCTGTCAGGGTGAATATCCACAAACATAAAGCAGAAGAATGGTGAGGTGGAAAGACAATTGAATGGGCAGCCAGGACAACCGGGTTCTTATCCATGGGACAAGTGGTCAAACAACTAAGTCTCTGGGTTTGTGGATTCATCTGGAAAATGAGTGCAGTGGACTTACAGAGCTCTCAAGTTCCTTCCTAGGGCTGAAATGATAAATTCTAAGCTCCCTTCACATATATCAGTCCTTAGAAATTCAGACTCACTTACCAGTACTGCTGTGGAGACCTCAGTACTTATTAACCCAATATGCCTCTTTACTGTACCATTTGTATCTTTTTAATGTCTGTGGAAGTAGCTTCCAGATTTAGGGTTCTAAGACTGTAGTCCAGCATTGTATTTAAATAGAAACAGTTTTGTTGCCCTCCTTATTCTTTACTTCACAACAGTTGGATCATCTGCACACTCTCAAGTACAGGTTCATACTTGTCCTTCTGAGCATCATATCTTAACAATAAAAAGCTGCCATCCTTGTTCCATTGATGGTCTCTTTTGTATCAGTTTAACTTACATTGACAAATTGCAGTGTATAAGTGCTTTCTAAAGTTCTACATATGTTAATTATCACAATCCCTGTGGCAATAAGCTACATTTTTAAATTAAACTTTTTTGGAATTCTGTTTCCACTAATAGCTGTGTGACTCTTGGTAAGTTACCTAACCTCTCTGGACTTCAGTTTCCTGTTTTGTAAAACAGTGATAATGAAAGTACTTAATTCATAGATGATTTTGGAACACATATGTGCACATAAACACAGGCACACATACACCAAAGCACCACATCTTTATGCCTCTTTTTTTATCATTTCTTTTTTTTATATATATTTTTAAAATTTTTATTTATTTATTTGACAGAGAGAGGGAAAGAGAGCACAAGTAAGCAGAGCAGCACGCAGAAGAAGAGGGAGAAGCAGGCTCTCTGCTGAGCAGGGAGCCTGATGCGGGTTTCGATCCCAGGACCCTGGGATCATGACCTGAGCTGAAGGCAGCCGCTTAACTGACTGAGCCACCTGGGTGCCCCTTTTCATCATTTCTATACCTGAGAGCACATACACTTTCCTAGACATGTTTGGTAAATAGCAAACTTGATAACCATAATTTGAAGCATTTGAAGTATAAGCCACAAGCTACAGCATCATCACTAATAATGTCTAGTTACCATCAGTAATGCTAACTGGGATGCACATACTTGATCAAAAAAGGAAAAGTAATATTAAGGACTAAAGAAACCATGAAAAATGGAAAACAAAGCACTAATAAAAATTGCCATTGATTGAATAAAAATGTCAATGGCCAGAGAAATATCCAAGCACCAAAAATATCACCGGAAATATCATGCACTAAAAAATCTAAAGAATTAAGATAGGCCAAACTGGGACATTTTGGGGCAGACTAGAAAAAAATATACAGTAGTCTCATTGATTTTTTAAAATATGCAGACCATTCTTGTTGTCAGATAGGTTTTGTATTTCAAAATATTTGTAAAAATAAGGGGACATGCTTAATTTTTAAGAGCTGTATCCTCAAAATATACTCTGTACAACTATGGAAATGGATTCAGAATGTGTTATCTTTTTTTTAAAAGAAGGAATTTTTTTTTAAGATTTTATTTATTTATTTGACAGAGATATTACAAGTAGGAAGACAGAGAGGCAGGCAGAGAGAGAGGAGAAAGCAGGCTCGCTGCTGAGCAGAGAGCCCAACGCCGCCATAGCCTCGATCCCAGGACCTTGAGATCATGACCTGAGCCGAAGGCAGAGGCCTTAACCCACTGAGCTACCCAGGCGCCCCAGAATGTGTTATGATACAGAAAAAAGAGCTATCCTGTCACTCTCTCTTCATATATAAACAAACAAACAAATATTTTTATTCAAGTTCTTTAGATTTGTCTGTAAAATGACTGTTAAATATTTCTTGAAAAAGAAATCCATCCTATTAGATGAAAATTCATATGCATAGAGGATATTCTAGCAAATGTGATGCATTTTTCCAGAATAAAATGATCTATATGTTCTGCATAAGATAAGCCTTTTTAGAAAATACATGAATTTCCACAGCAATTTTGTTGAGATTTCCTTTGGTTTATTTTTAAGTACTAGTATAATTGTTGGATATCAACCTTACCTTCTACCTGTAATAAACTAATTTGGTAGTTTTTCTCAAAAACTGGAACATGAGTTTTCCTATGAGAATGGTTGCTTATTATGTCTCTAGTAATATGTCCCAGACTATATGACATATATAGAAACTTACTGAGTACTTCTTAATCTGTTAGTTGATTACCCAAATCCTCTGAACTAGTGGTTGCACCCCTGGGGTCACACTACTGGCATCACCCAGGTTCTAATTTAAATAATTTTGAATGGTTCCTAAGCCTCAGTACTCTTTTTAAGATTTATTATTTATTTGATGGAGAGAGAGAGAACATGAGCAGGCAGAGGGGCAAAGAGATAGAATTTCAAGCACACTCCTTGCTGAGCATGGAACCCTACTCAGGGCTTGATCTCATGACCCTGAGATCTGACCTGAGCCAAAAATCAAGAGTCAGTCAGTTAACTGACTGAGCCACCCAGGCACCCTCAGGCGTCAGTATTTTTTAAGGGCTTCCAGTGAGTTTAATAGGCAGCCACAGCTGAGAAGCACCTCTCTGCTTTCCATAGAAGTTTAATTTTCAGTGCCTCTGGTCCCTCAAATGATTCCTTCCTAAACCTATCAAGAATCTCAAGGGTTCTTAAACATCAAAAGAGAGCAAAATGATAGCAACCATTCATCATTATCTTAAACACGGGAATATAAAAAAGATAGAGTCATATTGGACCTCTTAACCATTCTCAAAACAAATAGTACTTTTAAGTATCTTTAAGATGTTGAATAAACATGGCAGGTAAATAAGGGCCAAAGACAAGAAAAGTAACAAGAGCAAGTTATGTTAATGGAGGAAATAAAAGTAACAAAGAATAATAACAAGTACAGCTTCAGGTGCTCTAGATAATATACTATAATATGTCATACACACACACATACCCACACAGACATATATATTTATATACCAGTTAATGGTATATTAAAAATACTTATCACCCTAACCTTTACCCTAATACTTATCACCCTAAACTTTAACCTAAGCTCCAGTCTCATACTTCCATCTACTTATTCAACCTTTCTATTAGTACGTCTATAGGCATTTCAAACAATGTGTCTTTAACCACTGTCTTGATTTCACCTTCCTTTTATTTTTTATTTTTTTAGATTTATTTATTTATTTGAGAGAGAACACTCACATGAGCATGAGCAGAGGGAAAGGGGCAAGGAGACTCTACACTGAGCATGAAGTCTGATTTGGGGCTTACTCTCAGGATTAAGATCGTGACCTATGCTGAAATCAAGACCTGGATGCTTAGGGGCTCCTGGGTGGCTCAGTTGTTAAGCTTCTGCCTTCAGCTCAGCTCATGATCCCGGAGTCCCAGGATCAAGCCCCACATCAGGGTCCCTGCTGAGTGGGAAGCCTGCTTCTCCCTCTCCCTCTGCTTGTGTTCTCTCTTTTGCTGTCTCTCTCTATCTTTCTCTCTCTCTCTCTCTCTCTCTCTCTCTCTCTCTGTCAAATAAATAAATAAATAAATAAATAAATAAATATTAAAAAAAAAAGAGTTGGATGTTTGACTGAACCAACCAAGCACCCCTTGATTTCACCTTCCTTTAAAAACTCTTCCTAATATCTTTGAGTCTCCATTGCTTGCCACCTGGCCTGGCTCACCAAGAGAACTGAAAAATATTAATTGAATTAAATATCAAAAAAGAATGAATGCATTTATTGTTTTGGATTTCAGGTAAATCAAGGCTCCTATATTTCCTTAATACACATTATCCCTAGAAACTTCACAGCAGAATGTAATTAGAGATGGAAATAAGAAATACTCCAGGGATATGATATAGGTATTTACCTGGTCTTTCTTGCCAGGTTCCTCAGATTTGAACCTCTTTTTTTCTTATTTCTACCTCTGTAAAATAAACAAACAAACAAATAAATAAAAATCTGTTTTTTTCTCTTTGACATTTGCATTGGTATTCAGTTTCCTGTCTAGCCTTGGATTTTTATTTTTCCACATAGACTTAGCTTGTCTATAAGGAACTCTATTGGTTAGAATAAGTCTCTATTACAATTTGAAACTAAAGCCAACAGGCCCTTCCTGATTTAACATTCTCAGGAGATACCAACACTCAGAAATTCTGGAAATCTAAGCACATTTTCTTAACTGGCACCCTTAATATTTGTAATAATAGCATATTCTTAGTGCATTCTAGGGTCAGAGGCTTAAACAAAATTACTTGGGTAATTCTAGCAACTCAGGAACTATCAGATTATGTCTCTGACATTGTCATAGATTTACTCTTTTCCTTCCATGTTCAACTGCTTTATTTATAAAGAGAACAGAAGGAAAATTCATATTATAGAAATGGAAAAAGTTTAGCCTACATGTAGAATAAAAAGACAAAGTACTACTTACTACTATTTAAAACTTGTGAAATTAATCTCATTTTTCATCACATTGAAAGTATTCTCTTATCTAAATTTATTTTAACTATCTAGTATTTTGGGCATCTAATTAATTTATAGATAGGCTTTCTTTTTCTTTACAGAAAACAACCAGAACTGACATTGAGCCAGTATACACAGGTGTGGTTTTATGGGATCCTTATGACCAACATGCATTTTGACCAGTTGAACAACCCTTATGATTATTAAGTATTTTGAGTATCACTCCTATAAACATGAATCAACAAGTATCTATTAAACATCACCATGTGTAGAATACTTAGCTAGTCTCAGAAGTGAATATAAAACTATTTGAGGCCTGAAAGCTGTCCTTGATGAGATTACAAGTTAGAAATGGAGCAGGGATCTAAACACATGTGCACATACCACATGTGTGTGAGTACACACACACATATACACACACACACACACAATGCAGTGGAAGACATGAAGTAGCAGATGTGTTATCTAAATGAATGTGGAAGCAATCAGTTAAATGGAATTCCAATATAAAAATACTTTCTGAGGGGTGCCTGGGTGGCTCAGTTGGTTAAGTGACTGCCTTCAGCTCAGGTCATGATCCTGGAGACCCGGGATCAAGCCCCACATTGGGCTCCCTGCTCAGCAGGAAGCCTGCTTCTCCCTCTCTCACTGCCCCTGCTTGTGTTCCCTCTCTGGCTGTGTTTCTCTCTGTCAAACAAATAAAATATTAAAAAAAAAAATACTTTCTGAGCCCCTCCCTAGTGGTCTAGGGAGACCTGAATGGTAGGACTCAGTCCTTCTTACGGAGCACAGCATATGATAGGGCAATAAGAGGGCATAAGTTACAAAATGAGCACAGGCTAGAGTGTCAAGGACAGATGAGTGAATGGCAAGAAACTTTAGCGGGTACTTGAGAATGGGTGGGGATTTCATGAAAAGGCAGTTATGCCAGAAGACTTCCGGATGAAGAACAGCTTAGTCAGAGGAGTTAAAATAAGAAACCATAATCATATGGTTTCACTTACTTGTGGAGCATAAGAAGTAACATGGAGGACATTAGGTGAAGGAAAGGAAATGTGAACTGGGGTAAATCAGAGGAGGAGAGGAAGCATGAGACTTTGGACTCTGAGAAACAAACTGAGGGTTTTGAAAGGGAAGGGGGTCGGGGGATAGGTGATGGTGGGTATTAAGGAGGGCACATATTGCTTGGAGCACTGGGTGTGGGGCATAAAACAATGACTCTTGGAACACTGAAAAAATAAAATAAATTATTATAAAAAATAAAATAAGAAACTATAAGCTTTGGTTGGATAAAGTGGTTATTTAGATGACATCAGGGGATCTTGTTTGATTTCAGGTAGGAGAAGATATAGAAAGGAAAGCCAGTGTGTAGATGGTTCTAGAAATTAGACTGAGTTGTAGTTGCAAAAGGAAACATCTAGAAACAGGACCAGACGAGATAAAAAAAAAAAAAAAATCCCTATTGAAAACAATGCCTGTCAATGGTAGACTGACTTAATAATTTATGATACACTCATATAATGGAATGCTATGGATCTACAGAAAAAAAAAACTATAAAAAAAGAATAAAAAATATCTTGGAAAAATTATATGAATGAAAAGTAATCATTAAAACCCGCTCACAATAAATTTTAAGTGAACAAAATCATGCCTTAAAGCTTGGGAAAAAAAAAAAAATTTCCAAAAGGTTGTGGAAAAGTTAGTTTTTTTTTTTTTTTTTTTTTGCTTTGTTTTGTTTTTTAAAGATTTTATTTATTTGACAGAGAGAAACACAGCCAGAGAGGGAACACAAGCAGGGGGAGTGAGAGAGGGAGAAGCAGGCTTCCTGCTGAGCAGGGAGCCCGATGTGGGGCTCGATCCCAGGTCTCCAGGATCATGACCTGAGCCAAAGGCAGTCGCTTAACCAACTGAGCCACCCAGGCGCCCCGAAAA
>PITA01027523.1:0-20529 GCA_004023965.1 Spilogale gracilis | reverse complement strand
GGGCAGGAAACGCCAGGCGGGGAAGCTCTGAGGATGGGAAACAGTGATCCTTACCAGCTGGTGGTGTGGTTTTGTTGGAAGCAGGCGCTGGCGTTCTAACAGCCCAACCCACTGTGCTCTGGGTTCAGAAGCCACACGAGGGTGATGGCCATCTTCTAGCCAAGATGCAACTGTTTCCTGAAGAGGAGGGGAGCCCGCCTCTGCCAGTTCTTCTGAGGGCTCCTATTCAGGGTTTAGCAGTGTGTGGCAGCTGAGAGGAAGTTAGCAAATGTAAAACATGCTGTGGTGGAGACCAGCCCGGCTTCACTACCCAGTGATGGTGCAAAGACACAAGGCAACGGAATGGGGAGAATCCCCTCTTCTCAGAACTTCCTTTTTTTTTTGACCGGCACCAAATCATATCTTCTCTGGGCCTCAGTAGCCTTGTCAGTCGAACAGGAGGTCTCAAGTCCTCCCAGGACCCAAGGCTATGGGGAGTGGCAGGTAGTGAGAGGGTCTCAGCCAGTTCTTCAGTGTGACCAGAGCTGGCACATTCTAATAAATACAATTAACCAAGAGGAAAATAAGAGCAACAGGGAAACTCCACGACAGAGCTCAAGTGTGTGATCTTTATATACATTATTTTGCATAAAATCAAAACTATTCTGTGAGGTATCCACTATTATGAGCTCCAAGTTTACAGGTGAAGAGGCAGGCTCAGAGAGGGAAAGTCAGTTGCCCAAGGTCACACAGCATCTAAGTGGTTTAATTGTTATTTGGTCCCCAAATCCTATGCTCTGGGAGTACTCTATCCTAATCCTTGGCTTGCCCCTCTCGGTGAGGGAGCCAGGTGGAAGCAGTAGGAGGAAGGCTGCCAGTTCTGTTTCAATCCATGCCAAAACCTCAGTCCCTCTGGCTTCTCACCAGTCATGGAAAAGGTTTTTGCCAGCTGCTGGTGGGCACTACTTAGGCAGAATAAGTGCGTTAGGGTGATGATGTTCCAGGCACAGAGATGAGTCTCGTTCCTCCATGAACACTTGTCGAATGAGTGAATGGTATTGGGAACAAGAGGCAAAATGAGATTTCATTCCAAATTTTCACAGGTTAGTAAGGGGTTTACTGCATCTGGCCGAGTGCTAGGGTCTCAGCTACAAACCAGGTAAGCTGCCTGGGCCGGTGGAAGGCAGAGTCTGAGAAGATACAGCTCCATAAGCAGTTAATAATGTGGGTGATGAATCTCTCAGCTGTGTTCTGGGCAACGGGGTTGGTGAAGATGGAAGTTGTGAGTGGTAAACTGGGCATGGTCATGTTCCCCCTTCCTAGGGGTATGGTGGGATCTAAAGAAGAGTGGTGGTCAGTCATCAGCAAAACAGAGAATGGAACCAGAGAGGCGAGTGGGCGGGTGGAGCCCATGTGCTCAGGGACAGGTATCTGATCCCCTGGTAGAGGAGATAGAAGCCTAGATCCATGACATGAGGACAACTCAACACAGATCACTCCTGACTGTCTGGGGGTCTGGGGCTTTCGAGGGAGCTTTTCCTCTAGCCCGAGGAAGATGCCCATGAGCTCCAGCTCCTCTGACACCGAGCCCGCTGGGCAGTCTTCCCTCATCGTCTATTTAAACCATTTACAATGGCCCACAACAGTCTTCCAGAGCCTGGGCCAGTCCTTCACGATCCTTCCCCTGGGTTTCCCTCCACGTGGAGCTGACGAAACACGTGTATCTAAGTATGAAAGACCAAAGTTAGTTGGATGGCAGCCTAAGCATGATTTAAAAGAAATATTATTGGCAAAAGTCCTCCATGTCTAGTGTTGAAAAAAACCAGCAAAAGCAGCAGAAAAGTAAAAATCATTTTTAAGCCTCCCACTAAAGCTCATGAGTCTCAGTATTTTATTGTATAGCCTAACAAATACTTTCTACACTTATATATAATACAGATATGTAAGTAATAAGCTTTTAAAAACAATGAAATAAGATTCTATGTGCTGCCTGGGATGTTATATTTATAGTCGTATCATGAACCTGTCTCCAAGTCAATAAATACATATTTTAACATTTTAATGATAGTATAATATTTCATCACATAAATATGTCAAACCCTTATTATACGGTCTACATATAAATATCCCAAACCTTTATTATTGACTGTTTAGGTTGTTTCTGATACTTTAATTGACAGAGACAATATTGTGAAGAGCTTCTTGAACATTCCTGGTTATGAAGGTCCCTGAATATTATTTTAAATGGAATTGCTGCATCAGAATTATGAACATTTTAAGAATTCACCGAAATACTTCCAAATCCACCCTCACTCCAAACCATTGTTCCAACTTAAATTTTCTTTTCTGCACACATGAACCAGTGGATAGAATGATTCATTTTAACTCTTGACCAGTGTGCAAGGTGAGAACTGATACCTCGTTCTCACATTCAGTCTTTGATACAGTTGGGTTGAGCATCTTTTCTTGTGCCTTCCGGTCGCTCCTGCTCATTCATAAATCTGTTATAGCTGTCCACTTTCTACTGGAATGTTCAGCTTTTTCATGATGATCTTTCGGTCTTTATTTTTTATTCTATTCATTATTTTTATGCATGTTTTAAATTACTGTGTGGTCAAATCTTTTTTTTCCTGTACTTTGAAGAGCTTTTTCTAGTACAAGATTATATAAATATTTCTCTGCATTTTTGTCTAATTGCTCTAAATATCTCCTTGATATTTAAATCTCTGACGCTACTGGGATTCATTTTGGCGTATGATATGAGTTAGGCGCCTAACTTTTTTTTCTCCAAAATGATTAGCCAATTGTACCACCATTTATTGAATAACCCTCTTTTTATTTTGAATTTGAGATGCCCCCCATGTTACATCCTAAATTGGTATATACCTGGGATGTTCTGGAGACTTTCTATTGTTTCAATAATGTCCCTATTTATTCTAGTCTCAAAAATGCATTATTTTCCTTCTTTTTCTTTTTCTTTTTCTTTTTCTTTTTTTCTTTCCTTTTATTTATGTATTTATCTGGGAGAGAGAGCGCGAGCAGGGGGAGCTGTAGAGTGTGGGAAAGAAGCAGACTCCCCGCTGACCAAGGAGCCCGATTCAGGGCTTGATCCCAGGACCCCAGGATCATGACGTGAGCTGAAGGCAGACGCTTAACCGACTGAGGCACCCAGGCGCCCCACTACATTATTTTCATACTGCAATTTTTAAAAAAGATTTTACTTATTTGACAGAGAGAGTGAAAGAGCACAAGCAAGAGGAGTGGCAGAGGAAGAGGTAGAAGCAGGCTCCTCAATGTGGGGCTCCATCCCAGGACTCTGAGTTCATGACCTGAGCCAAAGGAATACACTTAAACAACAGCCCACCAAGTGCCCCAATACTGCAATTTTTAATACATATTAACCTTTAATCAAACAGACCCAACACTCACACCCTGTTCTTTTCCTTCGGAGTTTGTTGTGCTCTTCTTCCATATTTATTTTTTTAATCAAATTTAGTTCTTATATTATCTATACAACTAAATCAAATTTAGTTCTTTATATTATCTATAAACACTTACAAAATAATTTTATCAAGTTCAAAGTTAATAGCATTGTCTTGACAGAGCTAAGTTAAATACACAGATGAACTTGGGGAGAGTTACAGTATTGAACCCTCTCATTTAGGTTAATGACGTAGCTTCTTTCATGTCCTCAGTCAAGTTCTGTTCTTCATGTATGTTCTGCATATATTTATTAAATTTGAATGGTCTTTGCTATAAAGGAAAGGTATATATAGATGTAGATCAGTATAAATGTTGATTCACACACAAACACACAGACACATACGCATTTTTATTTAGCAATAGATTTTTCTTTACCAAATGCTCAAAGTACTCTGAATTTTTGTTTTTTTCTTCTTGGCTTTCATATGTCAGTACATCACTACCAAAGAGTGATGATTCTAACTCTCCATCTGAAACACTTATAATTCTCAGCAGAGCTGATATTTCGTGGTAGTTACCGGTCTGATCTACCCATCTTTAAATTTGGAAATACTTCCCCACCAGTTGGTAAGAAGTGTACTTGTTAACAGCCAGGTACAGAAAACCAGTTAATGCTAGAGATTCCAACGTAACTCCATTAGTTCAAGCCAATGGCTGTAGCGTGGGACAGCAAGAAGGCCTCCCATCAGAGTTATATCTGAGCCATTCATGTAGCTTTCCCTGTGGGTCTGGCTGGTTTCATGGAAGGCAGCAAGGCTTCATGGCACATTCTCAGAGATGCACTCCGTACTTGAGGACAGTGGTTCTCAGCCTGCGGGTTGGTGACCTCTGGAGGTCTCTGAGACACTTTTAGAAATCTGTGAGGACAAAACGAATGATACCAACACATTATTTGCCTTTTCCGCTCTTTTCCCCATGAGTGTGATTGGAGTTTTCCAGAGGCTCGCAATGTGTGTGCTATCACAACAGATTGAATGCAGAGGCCGACCTTGGCATCCAGCTGAATTCTATTAAGCCAGACCTTGAAGAGATTTGCAAAAATGTAAAACAATGGTGGTACCCTCTCGCTGTTTTGTTTTTCTTTCAGTTTGGAAAACACTATTTTCTTTTTCTTTTTTTTTTTTTTTTTTTGATTTTATTTATTTATTTGACAGAGAGAAACACAGCTAGAGAGGGAACACAAGCAGTGGGAGTGAGAGAAGGAGAAGCAGGCTTCCCGCTGAGCAGGGAGCCTGATGTGGGACTCAATCCCGGGTCGATGACCTGAGCCCAAGGCAGTCGCCCAACCAACTGAGCCACCCAGGCGCCCTGAAAAAAACTATTTTCATAAAATATTTTCTTATAACCTTCACCAGGCTATTACTGTTATTTTTAACTAAATAAATAAAAAAACAAAAAGTTCTCGGTTGCAACTTCTAATAACTTAAGCATCTGATAGATGTCACCCACATAAGCAAAAAACCTAAGGCTGTCCTAATGAAGTTTTAACTCTGTAAAAGGGTCCTGAGACCAAAAAGCTTGAGAACTGCTGTTTTGGGAGAATTTATAATTTATTATTATGCTCAAATTACGTAATTGTCCCTCCTCTAAATATTTCAATTTTTACATTCATTTTACAGTGAGTGTGCTATAATTCTTTGTATAACTTGTCATGGTGCAGGGTTCTGATGTTTATAAATGTAATAAGATATTAAACTTGAAATCCAGAGTGAAGTTACAGTAGAGTTTGAATAAGTTTCTTCATGTTCTCTTAAAATAGTATAAACATGAATCTTCTGTGGAAGACCAAAGAAGAAATGATATTAATAATAAACCACCCCTGCAATAGCTTCTGGTACCAAATGGAAACCAAAACCTGGGACATCTTTTGATACCATGTAAGAAACAAAGTAAAATAAAATGAAGAAATTGTTTAAATGGCATGAAAACAATTCAGTTATTCCAATAAAAATAACATGTGTGACTATAGTTAGCCTGTAAGTGTTGCTCAGATGACTAGCATGCAAACATATAGAATTAAATATTGGAAGTGTCATACGTTCATCAAATGGCAATTATGTTTTGTTAAAACTCGTGGTTTAAATAAAGAAATCGGTTTCATATAAAAAACATTGGCAATAACAAAAACTTCTGAAAAAATGTTTCACAATATGGATAAAGCAAATGAAAGACATCTAGAAAATACCATCCGTTTGGTTAAAACTAATTGAGCATTGTCAAATATAAAATATTTAATAGAACTTTTAAAAAGAGCAATATCAATATGGGTTTATCCAAACACTCTAAATTTATGGACTTGTTTGTGGCAAAATATTTATCTGCCGGTATGAGAAAACAAGTTTTTGGAAAATGTATAAATCAAGACAGTAAAATTTCAATCATTATTGATGAAGCTTCAACTGTTTCATATAAACTAGTTTTAATAATTTACTTAAAATGTGAAATTCAAGACTTTGAAGATAATTTAATGGTTTTTGTTGATCTCATGAAGCAGGAAGGAACAACATCTGAAATAATTTATCAAAATTTATTGTTGACACATGAGAAAAATGGTTTCAATGAGAAATATTTTTATGAAAACCTTATTGGATTTTATACAAACAGTGCCTGTGAATAGCAAGGGACGGAGTGTGCAGTTACAGCCAGAATTTAGGAAAATTTCTGAATGTTTTAATTTGGCACTGTCCAGGTCACTGAATTCAATTATCCTTGAATGATGCAATAAAATACATAAAATAAGTAAGTAATTACAAATGTTTTCTTAATTTATTACCGTACATCATGTAATGTCAGGAAAAATTTAGAATCTGTCTAAGGTTTCGGGTATTGAGACCATGAAAATTAGAATGGTTGGCCAGAATGCCAGGATTACAAAAGCAATTTGAAATTCATTTCAAGTTTATTAAATGAACAAAAATTGTGTCATGAAGCAAATGGTTAACAACTACTCTCTTTTAAAAAGAGATTTTACTTTAAGCTAATTTATTATCAATGATGTGTTTAGCGGAGCAGAAAGTTTTACTAAATATAGGGGATAATTAATGCCCCCAAATTAAAAATTAAATGTATAAAATGAAAGAAAAATGGAGATTTTGTAGAAAAGAGTAGAGTATACTCTTTCAAATAAGATAAAGGATTGGGGCACCTGGGTGGTTCAGCCATTAAGCGTCTGCCTTGGGCTCAGGTCATGATACCAGAGTCCTGGGATGGAGCCCCACATCGGGTTCCTTGCTTGGTGGGAAGCCTGCTTCTCCCTCTCTCACTCCCCCTGCTTGTGTTCCCTCTCTAGCTGTGTTTCTGTCAAATAAATAAAGAAAAAAAAAGAAAGAAAATCTTTTAAAAATAATAGCAATAAATAAGATAAAGGATTAATTCAAAGAGAAAATGTATTAAATTGATAAATTATCAGAAATATATTTGTTGGGCGCCTGGGTGGCTCAGTGGGTTAAGCCTCTGCCTTCGGCTCAGGTCATGATCTCAGGGGATCAAGGAGCCTGCTTCCTCCTCTCTCTCTCTGCTTGTCTCTCAGCCTGCTTGTGATCTCTCTCTCTGTCAAATAAATAAATAAAATCTTAAAAAAAAATAAATGTATTTGTTGTTTAACAAGTAATAATATTTTAATTTCGTTTACCTTATTTTATTTTTCTTTACTAAATTGTGTTCTTTAATTTATTAAATAATAAGGTTGCTTTGGCCATTACTTGACCAAAAAATAGTGTTTATGAAACCTATGGATTAAAAGTAAATGAAGATTAATAAGTAATCTTTAGAAATAAATACAGCATTATAGCAAACATGTTTGTGGCTTATTTAATAATAGAAGTTAAATGTATAAAATCCCAAATATTTTATAGGCAGAAAAATTCAGCAGAAACTGAGAGATGAATCACAGCTGTGTGCAATATTTTGGACCTTAAGATACATGCTTATGGGGCACCCTGGTGGCTCAATCAATTAAGCACCTGTCTTTGGCTCACTTGATGATCCCAGGTCCTGGGATTGACCCCTGATTCGGCTCCCTGCTTAGCAAGGAGCCTGCTTCTCCCTCTCCCTCTGCCCCATCTCTCTGCTTGTGTTCCCTCTCATAAATAAATAAATAGAATAATAATAAATAAAATAAAAATAAATAAAAAATACATGCTTTTTAAAAAAGATTTTCTTTATTTATTTGACAGAGAGAAACACAGCTAGAGAGGGAACACAAGCAGGGGGAGTGAGAGAGGGAGAAGCAGGCTTCCCCTTCCCACATCCCCCACATTTCCCCCCACCCCCAGCAAAGAACCCAATCCGGGGTTCAATCCCAGGAGTCTGGGACCATGACCTGAGCCAAAGGCAGACACCCAATGACTGAGCCACCCAGGCGCCCAAAAGACATGCTTTTAACCAAGTCACTCACTACCAGTTAATGGTAAATTGTTTAAAGAATTTGGTGCCATTCATGTGTCAGATTGTAGCTCAGAGAGAGCGTCATTTAATTAAGATGGCTATTGATTAAGATGGCTATGTTTTACAAAATTGCACCAACAGTTTCTAAAAATTAGCAAATACTTTGGAAATTATTAGAATTGTCTATCTGATAAAAAAAATCTTTACCTATAACCGCTATTAATTGGCAACTTTATATCTTAGTTTCCTTAGAAAGCGAAAGGGACTAAATTTTAATGTTTTTAATGAATGCGTTAACTTATATTACTATCTCCTTATTAAATATTTTAAATATTGTCCATGCTTTTGGTACAGTTTATCATCTAATTGTGTTGGGAAGCACTTATATAACGAAGTTAAGTAGCATTGATGATAGAGGGCCTTGTCTTCTTTCTGACTTTAATTACAGTGTTTCTAATGTTTTGCCATTAAACACAATGCCAACATTTGATTTGATATAGGTTAAAAAAATAAAATTGTATAAGTATGATCTCTGGTATGTAAAGAGTTTAATATGGTTTCCCATCTTTGACATTAATATGATTAGTTATAATAGTGACTTTTAATATTGACTTGACCTTCTCGTCTCATAATGAGCCTTATTTGGTGGTGGTATATTATTTTTTTAATGTACATCTGGATCCAATCATGCTTTTATTTTTTTAAAAAGAAATTTTATATCCATAATCCAAAGCATGACTGGTTATTAGTTTTCTTTTCTATGTATGTGTATGTTTTATTAGACTTGAGTTTGAAAGGTCTACTGATGAAGCAATATAGATTTAAGGCCTTATTGGTACAATTCTCTGAAAACCATCTTGAATTCAGCTATGATTTGTAGTCTGTAAACATTTTCTATTTCCTTTTGTATCCATTTTGGGGATACATATTCTCATAAAATAATCTAGTTCATTCAAATTTTTAATTTTTGGAGCATAGAGCACTTGCTAATTTCTATGTAATATGTGCTTACAAATAACATTTTTCCCTCTAGATCTTTGATTCAAACTGCCTTATTATTCCCAATACTGTAAATTTTTGTATTGAGATAAAATTCAAGTATCATAAAATTCACCCTTTTTAAAGTGAACCATTCACTGATTTTTAACATATTCACAGGTCTTACAAGCATTGCTACTATGTAATTCTAGAATATTCATCACTCCAAAAGGAGATCTGGTACCCATTAAACTGTCACTCTCCATTGTCCTCCCCCCAGCCTTTGGCAACACTGATACATCATCTGTCTTCATGGATTTGTCTAATCTGGACATTTCTTATAAATGGGATCACAGAATATGTGGTCTTTCATGTTGGCTTCTTTCATTCAGCATAATATTTTAAGATTCATCCACATTGTAAAATGTATCAGTATTTTATTCCTTTTCATGACTGAATAATGTTCACTCTTGATGTGCATTTTGGTTGTTTCCATTTTCTGGCTATTATGAATAATGCTGAACATTCATGTACAGGTTTTTTGTCTGAACACATGTTTTTGATTCTCTTGGGCATATACCTAGAGGTGAAATTTCTGGGTTGTATGGTAACTCTATCCTTATCCTTTTGAGGAACTACTAAACTTGTTTTCAAAATGGCTTTACTGTTATACATTACTCCCAGCAATGATTGGGAATTCCAACTTCTCCACATCCTTGTTAACACTTTTTATTGTCTATCTTCTGTTGGGGTCATCCTAGCGGGTGTGGAGTAGTATCTCGTTGTAGTTTTTATTTATAATTCCCTAAAAACATATATTCTTTGGAGAAATGCCCATTCACATCCTTTGCCTATTTGGTTATCTTCACTTGAGTTATTTGTCTTTTTATTGTTATTTTTTCAAGCTTTTTTTTTTTTTTTTTAAGCAATCTCTGCACCAAGTGTAGGGCATGAACTCACAACCGGAGATCAAGAGCTGCATGCTCCACCAACTGAGAGCCAACCAAATACCCTTGTCTTTTTATTGTTAAGTTGTAGACGGTCTTTGTATATTCTGGACAAGTCAGTTATCAGATACATGATTATTATACGATTTATAAATATGTTCTTCCGTCTTGCGGGTTGCCTTTTCAATTTCTCAATAGTGTCTTCTGAAAAATACAAGTTGAAGAAATCTCTTGGAATATGAAAATTGATTGATTACGAACCATCAAAACTTATGATCGTTGTCTTTCCTTCTTGTCTTTGTACAAGGCCAAGAGAGACATTGGCTACTTTGACAACCTTAAAGTGAACTCCAGGAATGTCACCTACAGCACAACCTTTGCAATCAAACCCAGCACCCAGAACTTCATCATTTTCCTCACTAAAATTCAAACAGCCATCATTGAGTACAAAGGCTGTAATTTCCTTGCCACTCTTGATTAACTGGACCCTGACACACCTCCTGCTGGCAGAATCTATTTAGCTTCTACCCCTATTTTTTCCAGTGCAATTCCCTTTGTATGGGAAGTGCCTCCAAAAGGGTTGGCTTTCAGGACTCTGTCCAAATGGGATTATCTTGGACTGTTCATCATGCCACTTCTGATCTTGTCAGTGGCCACAGAGGCAGTACAAATACCTTGACCCTTGCCCATCCTGCTGGTGCCATGGACCTGAGCAAAAAGGGAAGCTTTAAATTTTGATAACATTTATTGATTTTTTTTCCCCCTTTGGTCGCTTGAGATTTAGATGTTTTATCTAAGAAAATACTGCTTAATTAAAAAAAAACCACAGCAATTGAAACTTAGTTTTCTTCTAGAGTTTTCTAATTTTAGTCTTTGTTTTACCTGTGATCTACTTTGTGAAGTTGATCTTTATGGTGTGAAGTAGGGCTCCAACTTTATTCTTATGGATATGGATAGCCAATTATTCCTTCACCATTTATTGAAAAGACTACTCTTTCCTCACTGATGTTTCTTGGCACCCTCTGGGAAACCAATTGACCATAGGTGTATGGGTTTATTTCTGGACTCTCAGTTCTATACCACTGATCTATATGTCTCTCCTGATGCCATTACCACAATGTCTTGATTACTGCAGCTTTGTCCTCAATTTTAAAATTGGAAAGTAGGAGGCTTCCAACTTTGTTTTTCCTTTTCAAGTTTATTTTGGCTATTCTTAGTCCCTTGTATTTTCATGTGAATTTTAGGATTTGTGAATTTGTGAATTTCTGAAGAAGAAAAAAAAAGCTGAAATTTCAATGTAATGTTAGAGATTTTCAAAGCCCAATGCATACGTATCTCATTCCCCAGGTTCTTTTTTAAGCCGTTGTTTTTTTGTTTTTTTAATCTATTGTTTGGCCCAACTATTTTCTACCACTTCGGGGAGCCAGAAAGTTAAAACATTGCCTGTGATTGTTTTTGACAAACACCTGTAGGGAAGAGGTTTCTTGCATGGGGCAAGGACCAAATCAGGTCAAAGAGAGCATTTGAACATGAACCTTGCCCCATCTCGTGATGGGGCAGATCATGAAAAGTGGCTGGAAATAAGGCTTTGGAATAGGCATGGCACCGTTCTCCTCCATCTATTCAGCCAACAGGCTACTGGTTTTCAAACCAAAGGCAGACTGTTAGTTTTCAAGACTACTGCAGAGCTGGAGAATGGAAGATCAGATTAAAGCAATTAAAATACCACAAAGTTTTCTGTTCTTACTGAGATTCAGCTGTTTTTCTCGAATAAACATTACCCACATAACTGCAAGCCTTTGGTGAATTTCCAGAGTTCTGAAAAAGTTGCTTCTGACCACTGTTGCCAGTTTTCTCATTACTTTTATAAAGAAGTGAATTTCTGAATGTCCTTGCCTTGCCATTTTCATTAACATCACCCAAATAATGTTAATTTTGCTTTTATTTCTTGTCTCTCTCTCTTGATTATTTTGCCAGAACTTTGTCTTATTGCTACTATTTTTTTAAATCCAAATGTAGGCTTTATTAATTCTTTTTTAAAAAGATTTTATTTCTTTATTTGACACATAGAGAGATCACAAGTAGGCAGAGAGGCAGGCAGAGAGAGAGAGGAGGAAGCAGGCTCCTTGCTGAGCAGAAAGCCCGCTGTGGGCCTTGATCCAAGGACTCTGGGATCACGACCTGAGCCAAAGGCAGAGGCCCCAACCCACTGAGCCACCCAGGTGCCCGGCTTTATTAATTCTTGATTTCCTTTTTTTCCAATTCATCAACTTTAACCTTATTAATTCTTTTTTCTTTCTTTAGGAAAATCCAATAAATTTCCCTTTTTTACTTCTTGAAATGTTTAATTCATTTATTTTGATTCTTCTTTGTTTCATAGTAAATAACATTAAAAGTTATGTATTATCCTCTAAGCATTACCTTAGTATCTCTTAAGTTTGATACCATGTTATTATAATTATTTTCCAGCCTGTAGTTGCAATGTTATTTTGTTTTTGACTTAAGCTTTATTTATGAGGGCATTCTTAATTTTCCAAGTGAAGTTTATTTATTATTTTGCAATCTGTTTCTTATTTTATTGCATTGTGTATATGAATGTATCAATGAAATCCTACTTCTATAGGATTAATTTTTCTTGGTAACCTATGAGGTCATCAATTTAAAAACTGTTCTGAGAATAATGTATGCATAGAATAGTCTATTCATTTTTCTCTCTCTCATCTATCATAATTAAATATCATATTCAGTTCCTCTATTTCCTTCTTTGATCTATCAAAGACTGAGAATTGTTTCTTTTACATCAATTTTATTGATTTAAACAAAAACTGATTTGTGTATAAATTACACACATTAAAATGTATTCATTTTAACTGTGAAAAATAAAAAAATAAAAAATAAAATGTATTCATTTTAAGTGTACATTTTGATTAGTGAGATCCATACTCCAGTCAATATAGAGAATATTTCCATCATTCCAAAAAGTTTCCTTGTGGTCTTTCCAATTCAACCTCTTCCCTCTCCCCTCAAAGTTGGTCCTAGACTGAAACTCTTCTGTTTCTTCTTACTGGAAATTAGATTTGCCTCTCAGCATTTCATATAAGGGGTCAAATAGAGATCATACTCTTTTGTGTCTGATTTCTTTGGTTGGCATAATGTTTTGAGATTCCTCCAAGTAGTGGCTAGCATTTTTTCATGGTGGCTAGCATAGTTCATTTCTCTTCGTTGCTGAGTTGTGCTTCATTGTATGGATGTACCACAGTTTGTTTATCCACTTACCAGTTAATGGGCATTTGGATTTTTTCCAGTTTGGCTTAATACAATTAAAGCTGTTATAAATGTTTGTGTACAAGTATTCAGGTGACATACAATTTCATTTCTCTGGGTTGTATTTTAAGTGAAGAACTAACTTTAGGGGCACCTGGGTGACTCAGTCATTAAGCGTCTGCCTTCGACTCAGATCCTCATCCCAGAGTCCTGGTTTCGAGCCCCACATTGGGCTCCCTGCTCAGGGGGAGGGGGAGAGGTGGAAGCCTGCTTTTCCATCTCTCAATCCCCCTGCTGTGTTCCCTCTCTAGCTGTATTTCTCTCTGTCAAATAGATAACTAAATAAAATCTTTAAAAAAAAGTTAACTTTATAAGAAACTGCTAAACTTGTTTCTATAGTGGTTATGCATTCTCATCAGCAACATGGGATTTTCAGTGGTTCCACATTCTCACCGATATCAGTGTTTTAAATATTGGCCTTAAAGTGAATGTGTAGGGGTGCCTGGGTGGCTCAGTTGGTTAAGTGACTGCCTTCAGCTCAGGTCATGATCCCGGAGACCTGGGATAGAGCCCCACATCGGGCTCCCTGCTCGGCGGGAAACCTGCTTCTCCCTCTCTCACTCCCCCTGCTTGTGTTCCCTCTCTGGCTGTGTTTCTCTCTGTCAAATAAATAAAATCTTAAAAAAAAAATAAAGTGAATGTGTTGTGATATATCATTGTGGTTTTGATTTCCATTTCCCAGATGATTGACGATATTTGTGCATTGACCTTTTATACATCTTTTGTGAAATCATCTGTTTCAGCCTTTGCCCATCTTAAAAGTTGGGTTTTTTCTCTTTTAAGTTGAGTTGTGAGAATTCTTTATATATTCTTTTTTTTTTCTTTTAAGTAGGCTCCACACACAACATGTGCCTTGAACTCATGACCCCCAGATTAAGAGTTGCATGTTCAACTAGCTGCACAAACCAGGCACTCCACTTTTTATATATATATTTTTTAATTTTTAAAATTAATTTATTTGACAGAGAGAGAGATCACAGGTAGGTAGAGAGGCAGGCAGAGAGAGGGGGAAGCAGGCTCCTTGCTGAGCAGAGAGCCCAATGTGGGGCTCGATCTCAGGACCCTCAGATCATTACCTGAGCTGAAGGCAGAGGCTTAGCCCACTAAGCCATCCAGGTGCCCCTCCACTTTATATATTCTTGATACAAGTTTCTTGTCTGATGGAGGTCTTGATTACCACAGCTATATGTCTTGAAATTCGATAGATTGATTCCTTTCACTTACTTTTTCAAGACTGTTTTAGCTATTCTAGTTTCTTTGCCTGTCCATATAAATTTTTAAAGTCTTGTGTATATCTACAAGATCTTATTGAGATTTTGATAGAAATTTCAAAATTTCATCTTGGTTTGGGCATAATTGATATTTTATTGAGTTTTTCGAAACATGAGCATAGTATATCTTTTCATTTATTTAGATCTTCTTTCATTTCTTTCATTAGCATTTCATAGTTTTCAGGATATAAGTCTTCTATATGTTAGATTTATACCTAAATATTTAATTTTGTTTTGAGCAATTGTAAGTGGTATTGCATTTTAAAATTTTGTGTCCACGTGTTTATTGCTAATATTTAGAAATGCAGTTGAGGGCACCTGGGTGGCTCAGTTGGTTAAGCGACTGCCTTTGGCTCCGGTCATGATCCCAGAGACCTGGAATCGAGTCCCACATCAGACTCCCTGCTAGGCAGGAAGTCTGCTTCTCCCTCTCTCCCCCACTCTGCTTGTGTTCCCTCTCTGGCTGTGTTTCTCTCTGTCAAATAAATAAAATCTTTAAAAAAAAAAAAAAAGAAATGCAGTTGACTGAGACATTTGGGTGGTGCAGTAGTTTAAGCACCCGACTCTTGGTTTCAGCTCAGGTTTTGATCTCAAGATTGTGAAACTGAACCTCCCTCAGGCTCTGAGCTTAGCATGCAATCTGCTGGAGATTCTCTCTTCCTCTCCCTCTGCCCCTCCTGCTTGTGTTCTCTCTCTCTGTGTCTCTCTCAAATAAATAAATAAATAAATAAATGCAATTGATTAGCTTTTTTTTTTTTTTTTTTTTTTACTTTAGAACCTTTGACCTTGCTGAGCTCACTAATTCACTAATTAACTAATTAATTCCAGAATTTTTTTTGAAGATTCCTTGGGATTTTCTACATACACAATTATGTCATCTATAACCATGGACAGTTTCATTTCTTTCTTTCTGATTGGTGCCCTTTTTAATTTTTTTCTTGTCTTATTGCACTGGCTAGATGTTCCAGCACTAAGCTGAGTAAGACTGACATAGCAGACATCTTTCCCTTTTCCCCAGACTTAGGCAAAAAGCATTTATTCTTTTACTATCAAGTATAATGTTAGCAGATTTTTTTTGGTAGATGTTCTTTATCAATCTGAAGAAATTCTCCTATTCCTATTTTTCTGAAAGTTTTAATCATGGATGGGTGTTGAATTTTGTCAACTGTTTTTTCAGCATCACTTGATATGATCATGTGATTTTTTTTCTTTAGTTGATCACATTGACTGACCTTTAAATATTGCATCAGCCTTGCATTTTTGAGATTAATTTCTTGATCATAATGAATACTTCTTTAATACATTGCTAAATTCTATTTGTTAACATATTTTAAGAAATTATATGCCTATACTGATGAGGGATTTCAGTCTCTAGCTTTCTTTCTTTCTTTCTTTGTACTTCTTTGTCTGGTTTTAGTAGAAGAGTAAAACTATCTTCATAAAAAGCATTTGAAGTGTCCCTCTTCTCTTCTATTTTCTGAGAGATATTATGTTAAATTTGTGTTAAATGTTTATGTGTTTCCTAAAATTCTCCAGTGAAGGCTTCTAGGCTTCATGATTTTTGGGGGAGGAATTTTTTATTTTTTTATTTTATTTATTTCATTTTATTGATCTTTAAGATATTTATTTGTCAGAGAGAGAGAGAGAAGACAAGCATGGGGAGCAGCAGAGATCATGACCTGAGCTGAAAGCAGATGCTTAACCAACTGAGCCATGCAGGTGCCTTGCAAGGAATTTTTAAATTACAAATTTAATATCCTATAATTAATACTAATCATTAATCTAATTTAATGTTGGGTTGTGATAGTTTGTATTTTTCAAAGTTTAGTCCATCCCATATATATTTTCAAATGTATATATGTAGAGTTTTCTTTAGTATTCCCTTAAAATTCTTTTGATTTCTGTAGTCCCACAGTGATTCTTCCTGTTTTATTGCTGATATTGCTAAACATGTCTTCTCTCTCTCCTTTTTGTTAGGATTGCTAGATATTTCTCAACTATATTGATCTTTTCAAAGAATGAGTTCTTTGTTTCATTTATTATCTCTATTGTTTTTCATTTTAAAAATTTCATTGATTTGTATTCTTATATTTATTATTTCCTTCATTCTTGCTTTGGGTTTTTCTTCTCTTTTTTTAGATTCTTGATGATTAGCTTAGATGATTGATTTAGGACCTTTCTCTCTCTTTCCTTTTTTTTTTTTTTTTTTTTTTTTTTTTTTTTTTTTTTTTTTTTTTTTTTAAGATTTTTATTTATTTGACAGAAAGAAACACAGCCAGAGAGGGAACACAAGCAGGGGGAGTGAGAGAGGGAGAAGCAGGCTTCCCGCCGAGCAGGGAGCCCGATGTGGGGCTCGATCCCGGGTCTCCAGGATCATGACCTGAGCCGAAGGCAGTCGCTTCACCAACTGAGCCACCCAGGTGCTCCTCTTTCCTTCTTTTTTTTAAGTAGGTTCCACACTGGGTGTGGAGCCCAATGTGGGACTTGAATTCATAACCTGAGATCAAAACCTGAGCTGAGATTGAGGCAGACGCTTAACCAACTGAGCTATCCAAACATCCCTCTTTCCTATTTTCTAATGTATGCATTTACTGTTATAAATTTTCCTTTCAGGATTTCCTTAGTTTTGTCTCACAAATTTTGGTTACAAACATTGTATTTTTACTTTCACCTCAGTGTATATTCTTTTTTTAATTTCCCTTAAGACTTCCTCTCTGATCCATGGGTTATTCAGAAGTCATTTCGTGTTGTTAGTTTCCAGTATTTTGGAGATTTCCCTGTTTTTTCTCTGTTGTAGACTTCTAGTTTGATTCAATATGGTTGGAGAACACACTATTAAAATTGCAATTCTTTTAAATATGTTGATATTTCTTTTGTGATTGAAAATGTGGTCTTCCTTGATGTATGCCCTGTAGGCACTTGAAGGGAATGTATGTTCTTCTCTTATTGGGTAAAATGTTCTATAAGTATTAATTAAATACTGTTGGTTGTTGATGGTATTGAGTTCTACATATTTGCTGATTTTCTGTCTAACTGTTCCATCAATCGTTGAGAGAGGAGTGTGGAAGTCTCCAAATGTAACTATAGGGTTTTGTAATTAATCTTTAAGTTCTACCAGTTTTTGCTTCACATTTTGCAGCTTTATATTTTGGTGTATACAGATTAAGAATTGCTGTGTCTTCTTTGTGGATTAATTTTTTATCATTATATATAATGTCTTTCTTTGTCTCTGATAACTTTCATTCCTCTAAAGCCTCCTTTACTTGATATTAATATAGCTATTCCTGGTCTATTTTTGATTAGTGTTTGCATGATATATCTTTTCATATCTTTTTACTTTCAACTTGTTTTTATCACTATATTTGAAAAGGTTTTCTTATGGTTTGGTCATCTCTTTTAATCTATTTTGTCAATATCTGTCACTTATTTTGTATATTTAGACTGTTTACATGTAATGGGATTATAGATATATTAGAGCTTAACTTAAGTTTCCCATTTTATTTTTCTGTTTTCTGTTTGTTCTGTTTTTCATATCTGTTTCCTATTTCCTATCACCTCTGGGTTACTTGAACATTTTTAGAAATCCATCTTGGCTTCTCTGTCATGTTGTCTATAGTGTATATCTTTGTATAGATTTTTAGTGGCTGCTACATTACTTAGATATCTATAGATATTATGCATATATGTCTACTACAATATATATTTAGATATATCTTATCACAGTGTACTGGTTTTCTCATTTTACCAGTTCAAAACCTTACTTCCCTTTATGTCCCTTTACCCTCCCCTATTTATATATCATCATCAGATATATTTCAACTACATGAAATTCAAGGCATATCAAACAGTGCTATAAATTTTCTTCAACCATCAAACATAACTTAGAAGTTTCAACAGAAGGAGAATCTCTTGTATTTAACCCATATTTTTGCCTACTGTGTACTTTATTCCTTCCTGATGTTCCAAGATTCCTTTTTCTCTATTGTTTCCTTTCTGCTTAGAAAAATTTCTTTAGCCTTTCTTTTCGGGTTAATTCTCTAGTAACAAATTTTCTTAGTTTTTCTCTATCCAAAAAGATTTTGATTTGTCCTTCATTCCTGAAGGATATTTTCTCTGGATATAGGATTCTGAGTTGATAATTATTTTCTTTGAACACTTGAAGAATACTATGTCACTTCCTTTGGCCTCTGTGGTTTCTGTTAATAACCCCTTTGTCATCCTAATTATTTTCCCTAGATAAGGTATTGTTTGTATTCTAGGGCTTTCAAGTTATTTTTTGTTTGTTTCTTTTGTTTTTAGTTTTTTGAAATTTGACTATGAAACTCTTGGTGTGGATTTCTTTGGGTTTTGTTTAGAGTTCAATAAAGTTTTTTTAATCTGAAAATTTATATCTTTTGCCAAACTGGGCATTTTTCAGCCTTTTTTCCCGCCCCTCGCAGTACTTTTTCACTTCTGATCTCTTTCTTTTCCCCTTCTGTCATTTTGGTGACACAAATATTATATTTTTTGTTACAGTCTCACAGGTTCCTTAGGCCTTGCTTATTTTCTTTTTTCATACATTTTCTCCCTTTTGTTCAGGTTTGATAATTTCAATTGTTGTGCCTTCCAGTTACTGATTTTTTTTTCTCCTGTATCCTCTCCATTCCACTCTTGAACCTACTCATTGAGTCCTTTATTTTGGTTATTGGATTCTTTCAGTTCACACATTTCCATTTGCTCTTCTTTATGCTTTCTATTTCTTTGCTGAGAGTTTTGTTTCTTTGCTGAAAATCCCTAGTTTCTCATTTGTTTCAAGCATGTTTGTAATCGCTCATTGGAGCACTTTTCTGATGACTGCTTTAAAATTTTCATCAGATCTAGCATCTTTGCCATCTCAGTGTAGGCATATACTGATTACGATTTCTCATTCATTTGGAGAGCTTCCTGTTTCCTCATATGAAGAGTGATTTTTTAGTAAAAGCTGGACATTTTAGTCATATTATGAGATTTGTTACTTAAATTCTGTTTTGCCTGGTTTATTCCAACTCTGCCTCAGTACTACCAGGTAACGGTAGTCATCCAAATTTCCTACTCAGCCTCTGTTGACACCCGAGGTGGAGCTCTCTTCACTCTTCATTACGGTTGGGCTGCATGGGAATTCCAGATCCCCACTGGGCCTAATACCTTCCTGGCTGGAAGAGTGAGAAATACCTTCTTCCTGCTCCCCACATGGCTTCTGTTGGCTCTATAGGGTGGACCTGTTCTTGCTGAGTAGTTGCAAAAGTCCTCACTTTCCACTCAGCTTCCTCTTACACCATACTAGGGGAGGGCAATCTCATCATCTCCAGGTGGGGGCGCAAGTCTGGGCTTCGCACATGGTATTCCCTGATGCAATGAATGCGAGCCTCTTTACCAACTAGCAGGGATGGAAGTCCATCTTGGCCATCTCTGTCACCACCCTAGTGGAAGTATTGGGGTGCCTCACTACAGCCTGGCAAAGGTGGAAGAGTCCAAGCTCTCCACTTGGCCTTTCCTAGCCCGCATTATTGTGGGGCCCCAGATTTTTCTTTGGTGTTAGGATGCAGTAAAACAGTTGATTTCTAAAAGTTTTCCATCCCCCTAGGCTGCCCTTGTCGGGGACACACCCCATAGATGGCGCTGCGTCTGCTGTGGAGAGCTCCACATGGGACGCCGGCAGCAGTGCCGCGCAATGCAGCGGCAGGGCATCCCAACTGGAACGTTGATATGCTGATGGGTCTTGGAAACTATGTCAATATTCAGGCCCAAGTTTAGTATCACCCGGCAGTATATTTGCAGATAGCCACAGCGGCAATCAAGGCCTGGAAAACCTTGCAGGGCACAGGTGACCTACAGGGACAACTATCAAAAGTTATCCAGGGCAATAACGAGCCATATGCTGACTTCGTTGACCACCTAATCCAAACAGCCTCTCGCATCTTTGGAGATGCTGAACAAGCTATGACCTTAGTGAAACAACTAGCTTATGAACAGGCAAACAAATGGTGCAAGGAAGCTATTAGGCCCTGGAAGAGCAAGGACCTCTCTACATACCTTAAGGTGTGTAGAGATATTAATGATTCTGTTATACAAGGACAAGTCCTTGCGGCAGTGATCACCCAAGGCCTCACTAACTCGGGGTACCAGAAACCGAGCCCAACTGC